>OW386285.2:124291796-124554296 GCA_936432065.2 Rutpela maculata
TTCATTTTTTCCCTAGGACAAAAATGAAACAATGTACACTGACGTGCAAAAGTAAGTAGGACAGTGACAGTAGTAGTGTAATATATATGTAATATAAATGTATCTGTTTTTCCACGCATATAATTTACTAATTGCTGATCGTATTCAACCATCATTTATCCTTCATCTCCAAGTTAAAGGCCTTCTTTTAATACTCCTTTCTTCTTATCTCGCTTTTTAACTCTTATAGGTACAGTAATAAGTGCTGCCCTACTTAGTTTTGCACAGCAGTGTACCTATCATGCAACGAATTAAAAATCCAAGTAGCTGTGACTTGTCATAACTGTCAGTTTTAATTTCACGTCGGGTCGTTTTTCAAATTGAAAAGCAAAAATGTCTGAAGAAACGCAGTGCACACCTCCTGAATTACTTGAAATTGCAAATTCATCAGCGGCAACAATAATGCCCGCGAAATCCAAAAAAGTTTTTGATAATGCGTACGATAAATTTATAAAATGGGTCAAGGACAACAACGTACATATGTATTCGGAAAATGTGATGATAGCATATTTTACACATTTATCCAAAAAACAAAATTCAACTCTATGGGCGCAATATTCAATGGTAAAATCTAAATTAAACGTCGAACACAATATAAAAATTGACAACTATTCTAAATTAATTGCCTTTTTAAAGCGACGAGGCGAAAATTATAAACCTAAAAAGTCAAAAGTTTTGTCTAAAGAAGAGTTTGATGAATTCCTTAATAAAGCACCTAATGATAAATATTTAGCAACAAAGTTATGTAAGCATTTTAAAATTATATATTTAACCCTTTCATATCTGTAATATAAAATTTTGTTGTAATTTGTGAAATTCCAGTTATCTTATATCTATCCGCTATGAAAATAATAAATAAAAAGAATTAAATGCTTTTAAGTCCGAATATAGCTCAGTGGTCAAAGTGTTGGACTCGTCTATACCAAAATTTCCATTTCTCCTTTTATTTTCACCACCTTTTACTCCCAAACCCCTTCTCTATTCCCTCTATTAGTCTCATTTTTGTTAATTTTGTTAATTTTTGTTCTTTTGTTCTTTTTTGTCTTTTCATAATCCCCTCTCGATCAATAACTTCTTGTAAATCAAAACCTTTTTAAAATCATAGCTTCCCTCCCACCCTACCTTTCCGAGAGGCAGGCAAACCATCGGATGAACGTTGTCATTGGCTCGAACTGGTTTTTTCGTTGAGCTTTTCCCGTATCAGTAATCAAATAGTGTGCGTGTCCTAAACAAAAACTCATTTTCTTAGGTTTAAGTAGTTTTTAAGTGTTTTTAAAACTGTTCCCGTTACAGTACAACGAAATTGTTAGGTTTAAGTCTTTTCCTCTAGACAGGAGTCCTAACCTTACATCTTACCTGCCGTTTCAGCTTGAGTCGAACCCACTTCACCCGACCGTGCATTCACCACGGCGCTGCGGGACGTGGTTGTGCGGTCGGCTCTGAACCGGGATCCGACTCGGGCGCATATCTTGTATGTTCAATGTTGAATAAATTTGTTTTGAATTTGAATTGTTGGACTCGTAATTTGAAGGCCCGGGTTCGAATCCTGTACTTTTAACTTTTTTGCTCTTTCTAACTTTATTTTCCTTCCTTTTATAAAATTAATATAGTATATGTTTTAGGTTGTACTAATATTTGGACTCACAGGAGCTTGTAGATGCGATAAACTTGTTCATATAAAACTTAACGATATGAATGATTTGGGAAATTTAATCTTAGTAAATAATCCCAACACAAAAACTAAAAAAAAAATCGCTCATTTACTATAATTGGAGATTTTTATTTAAAATACAGAAAATATGCTACTCTTCGGCCAAAGGACATAACTTTTGATAGATTTTTTAATTAAATATCAAAATGATCATTGTCATGTTGTGATGGGCATACATAAAATTTCAAACGTTCCAAAAAACGTTGCGTTGTTTTTAAAGTTGCCAAATTCTCATGAATATACGGGCCATACACTCAAAGAAATAGTATGGGTAAATTCAACAAAAAAAAAATGGTTAACTAACAATACCGTTAATTTTTTAAACCAAACTATATTAATGGTATTTTTTTTTAATTTTTTGTTATTTTAATTAACAATAAAATAAAAATAATTAATAAAAAGTTGTCGTAAAACAAAGCAAACATTAACTTAAAAAATAGATGAATAAGACTATTATTTTGTTCGTCTGACTATTATTTTTTTGAATTCTGTCAAATTAAACTAGATAATAGTATATTTTATTTTTAACTATTATCGAATTGTAATTCTAACCCAGTATTAGTTCGCTGTATTATTGTACTTGGTAGACAAACCAATATTATTGTCGTCTTTTAATTTGCTTGCTTACCACGTAGTCTATTACAGAAATTATTCCCAGATGACGCCACATACAAATCACTGACAATAATCAATCATGCATTATCTTATACTCTTATGAATTTATAGAAAATTAATAATATGATTGCAATGTTCAAATTCTCTCAGGGATCATCGATATATTTGGATGGATCTTATAAACGATCTCTAATCTTTGGTTTGGGTGGTCTGATGTCTCAATACTGAGACTTTGGCTAACCAAAAAAAACTTCATCATACAATAAAGTGTAGATCAACCTTAAAATTAGTTGGTGAACAAAGAACAAAGTCGTTGTACTATTTAATTGTAGACCAAATTGAAAATGGTTAGTGAACATAAAAAAATGTCATTGTACTATTTAATTTGTTACAAGAAGATATGATTATTAAACTACTATTTGTTTACGAAAACAAATAAAGTTGTATGACTATTCTTTTCTGATTGATTTAACTATGAAACTAGATAGGCGCGATTTCATATGCTCTTTTTGGTTGAATTTACCTATCATTTTCTTTGAGTGTAGCCTTAGAAGAACCTCGGCAACTACCTTAGTTGATAATGGTGGAGATATAAAACCCTAAAGCGACATGAAGGATACATTGAAAAATCTGTAAAAAATAAAAAACAGATAGCGATGAAAATACTAAACCCATTAGAGTATAATGAGCCCAGTACTTCAAGTCAAACTGAAAATATTTTTACTGAAGAATTTTCTGCCAACAATGAAAGAATTTTGAATAATCAAACTGACAATCTTATTACAAGTAATGTATTCGACATGAAGCCAGCAGTGCTTTAAACGTAAGCAACTGTACTATTCAGAATTGCACATTTAATATTCATGTTAATAAATAATGGTTTTTGGAAAGACCTATAAGTAATGTAGATTTTGATGTTTAAGAACTAAACATGTTATACTTAATTTTAATTCCTGTTAAAAAAAATGTTACCTATGTTTAATTTATAAATACAGTGGTTAGTACTATGTTATGCTTAATAAATACAATCGTTAGTACTACCTATATTTTATTTTTTGCCAAGATTTAACATATTTGATGTTATTTTTCGAAATTAAAGTCGCAATCACTCGGAGTAGAAGGCACATACGTTTCGCCCCGTCAAACTTCTGAGCTCAACATGTAATGTTCGCCTTCTCCTCCTAGTAACATAATATACTATTTTCTTCAAACTTCAGAGAAACATGACATTTCTTAACTCATTTCATGACATTAAAGTTTGACTTTTTAGACGGCTGTGCGTTGCCATTAATAACGGAGGTAAAAGTACTTTTTCTTCAAGCGTATTAAAATGTTTAAATTATGTCACCAAAAACAGAAGTAGAAGTAGGACATTGTTTTACTAGTAACAAAATGTTAGTACCGAACGCCACCGTAGTGGACATTGTTTTACTAGTAACATAATGTTAATACCGAAAGCCACCGGTGGCGCGCTATCCACTAGCCACTTGTCATATTGTGTCAACATGTAAGACTGTAGTTTGAATATTTGTACATTTATGATAAATAAATGAATTTTTGCATTTTAATACGCTTGAAGAAAAAATAGTATATATTACATGGAGTAGAACGCCTTTTTTTGTGTTTCGCCCAGTTCCTGGGCTCAACACAAAAAAAGAGTGCGTTCTACTCCTAGTAATATAATATACTATTTTCTAACGCCGTGAGCGACAGAAAAAGTAATATTCATAGCAACGCGTATTTTATTTAATACGCCGACCATGCGATAATAACACAATGCGTTTTTGGTGGTGAAATTCGAGATTTTTTATCTTTATTTTTTTATAGCTAATGAAGGAAAAATAGCATGTTTTATTCGGAGTAAAAGCCAGTTGTTGTGACTCGTCTGTAATTGCAAACCTACAGACTCATCACAAAAGTATCACTTTTATTGCTAATAAAACAATATACTCTTCTCTCTATGTAGGCAAGTTGTCATCTGGGGAATATATTAATGTGGGGCGCCCGATACGTAGATAGCTAATTTTCAAAGCATGATCTAATTTTGACCTCTGATGAAGCATAGAAAATAAATTAATAGTATTCTATAAGCAAACATTGATTTCCATCAAAGATAAATAAGTCAAAATCACTAAATCCATTAATTAAACATATCATTTATTGTTGTACGGCCATTATCTAAGAAAAATTAACTGTAGATTTAACCTTGGAGAGATTGATAATTCTAGACTACTGAATTTCGATAGATTGACAATTCTAGGACATTGTGTTGACAGATGACACATTATGGTTACTTTCTTAATTAATTGGTGAAAGTCAATTTTCACATCCCATCCATTAATAATTATTTAATTAGTAATCGATAATCATGTAAATATAAAAATAAAACGCCATGGGTTGAAATGTCTATTAGTATTAAAACGATCAATAATGTCGCATGCACCTGGCAGATACATACATAGATATAATAGTTAAATCTTTTTTCGCATGGGCTAGTCCTAAAGGGGGCTTGGAGCTCTTGATGCGTATTACTCATAAATACTGGAGTATATATCATAAGTATCGAAACATGTTTCCCTAGCACATTTAGTATCACTAGGAAATGACTATAAAACTGTTTTATTTATCTCCAGGTAATGCCAATATGGTTGGTGAAAGACATGTCTAGTTTTTTAGTGTTTTGGAGTCTAGGAAAACCATTTAAGCATTCGACAGAGATTAGATTAGTACAAAAACGCTTTTCAGAATACCTCGAATTTACATTAAAAATGCGTGTGTGTGTGTCTACGAGTGTCGTATATATCCAGCACGGCGCGCAGCGGTAAAAATACAGTAGGTACTTCTAATTGTTGCTAGGGAATTGAAACTTTACACTTAGATACACAAGGGAAAACTGTCACATGGAGTAAGAAACAAAGGTAGAGACCATCATCAATAAGGCGTTGAAATATGACATATTTTTTATATACAGTAAATTGCAAGAGTGTTTAAACGTCAAATATTATTTTGCAAATACTGCATTTCGGAGTGCTACGTTTTAAAATTTGTCTCGCCATTTTCTTATGACTTTTCATTAACTTATGGTATCGATATGTGTTTTAAATGTCATCATATTCTTTTATTACATCATTAGAAAGAGTATATTTTTGGTGTACATACTGGAAAAATTTTGAATGGCTTTCCAAAAAAAAAAAAAAAAAAAAATCAAATATAAAAAGTAAGGAAACAAAAAATAACAATAAATATAGAAAATAGTTGACCTCTAGGCAATCCCAAGATTAAATTAGATTAGATTAGATTGCGAATGGATCGTTTAGGCACGAGGAGCTTCTCGTCAGCTCGACCTAAAAAGATCTTTTGTGAAGTCTGTTAAGTTGGCATGACAACTTTTACCTACCGAAAAATAAACAAGGATTAAGTTGCTGACTACATGGATAATTTACGATAGATTGTCTCATTGTTCTATCATGTTTCCTTCATAGTTGTTTGAGAATTGTCCAGCAAATTTGATATCTGGCAGTGCAGACGATTAAAAAAAAGTCGCGGCAAACAAATTGGCCCCACGTATAATTTACGTCAAATTTTAAGCCCTGCCTATCATTTTTCCTTCGTAGATTTTTGAGGTATGCTCTGCTAACTTGACACCAAGTTGGCAGTGCAGACGCTTTTTTCTTTTAAATAAGCTGCGTCAAAAAAAATTGACTCCACAGATAATTTACGGCAAATTCTAAGCCCTGGCTCATTGCTCTATCATTTTTCCTTCACAGTGTTTTTAGGTGTGGCCTGCTAATTTATTATCAAGTTAGCAGGGCACACGATTTTTTTTTAAATAAGTCTCAGCAAAATATTTAACTCCACGGATAATTTACGACAAATTATTCACTTATTTATTTTTCGGTACGTAAAAGTTGTCATGCCAACTTAAGAGACGTTCCTTACGTGAATACGGGCAATGAGTAATTGAATAAGACACGAAAAAATACTTATTGAATATTTTCGATAACGTGGTATTATTCGTCGAATTTTGTATAAATTAGTTTTTTAATAACCGCAGAAAAGTAATCAAGGATAGTAAGATCCGGTGATCTTGTAGAAGAACACATTACCAAGCGTCTAGGTGACGCGACACCAATTTGTAATTAGAAGGGCGCCAGCCGCGTTCTGCCTCGTTCTTCCACTCCCATGCGGGTCCGAGATAAGATATACTTCGATAGACGAGTAATAGGTCAAGGCTGCACTACCTCAGATCATTAGCAACGCTCTCTCAGGACGTGATTTCAATTATTCACTGACAATAAGGGCTTTTGCGTCTTTGGATTATTGCGATTTTTGCATAAAAAAAATCCCTATCGAAGATTTCTCTCCGACGGGATTGGAATTTGACGTGATTGTGATCTGTTTATACAGCAATAACTGGTCTGACGTCTTTTGGTTTCTACCATTTTGGCATAAAAAAATCTCTATCGAAGATTTCTCTTCAACGGGATTGGAATTTGACGTGATCTATATGTATTTACCTACTAATAATGGTCTCTGCACCAAAGATTTCTGGAGAAATCGCATTAAAAAATCCCTATCGAGCTTCCGTAAGGCGACCAGAACACAGTATCAAACGTAGGGAATCATGAGATCCCGATTAACTCAGTTGTTTAGGTCTTCCAAACGAAAACTCCAGCGATTAAGACTAGCAACTAGTCCTTACATCAATAAAATGAAATTAGTTCAAAGAATACCATTTATTTAATAAGTATAAAATAATTCAGTGATTTCCTGCAAAATGATATAATGTGAAAGAATCACGCCTCCCCAACTAAGACAAATTAATTTTTAATCATACAAGTGAGAGCGTGCGCTAACAATCAATTTGGTAGAAAAGATTAATTTAAACTCCCCAGGATTTAATGCAAACCTTTTTAAAAAGAATTTAAAAATTTTGTATTTTGGTAATTATGGCTGACTGAAAATAATATAAAAATATTTTACTTAAAAAAAATTTGGTTCTCTTATGAATAGCTTAAAGGTCCCAGATCATGATTTTGTCATTCACGGGACGGAGTTCGACTAATACATGAGTTTAATAACCTTCGGCCAGTCTTACGACGTACTTGTCCCCATGCAGGTTCAATATAGGAAAAATGAGTCGCCTTCGGACGACTTTTAGGAAAAATGGACATTTGAGTCCTTTGTGCACAAGGCGGTTTTCTCTATAACTTTATTATTCGGAAAGCCCTGCAGTTGGCTTTCCTACCATCGCTTTATATTGACCACCCAACGCACTCGACCAAATTACGAGTCGCTGGGTGAATCCAAACTTGTTTTAAGCGAGAAACCGGCCTTGTGCATTTTCACTGATTTTTTGCCAATTTTTGCTTATAGGCGCTACGCTACTTTTGCCAGATTTTTCGGCTTCGCCTCTTTGATACATTGCCTTGTTGAAATTTTGTAGTCAGTCTTTAGAACAGGGCATATAATGACTGTACCTACATGGTCAATCTCTTCGGCGGAGGAATTAAAGTTGAAAATATTTTGAAGTACTTTTTTGGCGTACTTTTTTGGCGTACTTTTTAAAAAGTATGTGATTCATTTTTCCATGATCACCATATACTTTCACTCTCATATCCTGGGCCAAAATATATTTTCCTATGTAAAAATTCGGTGTTTCTTCGAATTTTTACCCAGTTGTGCTTAATGTCTTATCGAACTCATAACGGTCCTTTCGGACTAGTTTGTGGCTCTGAAGTCTCTCAGACTCTTGAAAATACCCTGAGTCGAATTTTTATTTTGGCTTCGAAATAGGTCAATTCTGGAAGGTTCAACAACAATCTCACAGGACATTCAACGAATCAATCTGGAAAACTTCATCCAAATGCTTCTACTCTCCTTGCTTAATGATGATGTCTTCTTGTTGGAACTATTCTTTTTAAGTCGATTAAGATGTTTTATTCTTAAAGGAAGAAATTCATAACATAAAAAATTGCCACAAAAATCTGTCGTAGTAGTAGGAGAGTAAAGGAAAGCAGAACTTAAAGTTAAACATATTCGGGTTGAGTTTTGGAGGTCATCGAGAATAAATTTGTGCTATACGAAATATACATAGATAAATGTATAATTTTAAACATTTTTGTAATTTTTTTGTTTCTTATAATAGAGATAGAATCATGGAATTTTATCGGAATATTGCAATAACGGTTCTATACATCTTTGTATACCAGTGTGTGAAAGGAAAAGTTATATGCGTAAGTTCAAAATACATAGACCTAACTCGACGTCAAATTTCACAGTAGTCCACTTGTCCAACGCTTTTTCAAAAATTTTTAAACATCGATGAATACAAAAACACGCTGTGGGCGTTAGCCAAAGTATATCGGAGACACTTTGTATAAAGTTCTGTTAAATTATCACGCCTATGCCTATAAGAAAATAAGTATGGTTTCGGATATCAGTGAAATAATTTTCTGCGAAATTCATAGGGAATATTTTAGCCAATAATTTCAGGCTTACCTTTCCAGTGTGAATTATTACAAAATTATTGTAATTAGAAGTGAAAATATTGAAGTGATATTAAAATTAAAGTCGTGACGAATGCAGGAATGAGAAACCAGTCATTATCTAAATGGTCAGTCCTTTTGTTTGCAGTGAATGAGTTGTTTTTTAGTTCACAGTATGTGGTCCGATTTAATAATAGCGTACAAGCGAGCACTTTTGCATTCGAGTGCTGTAAACCATTTGGTAATTATTTTATTATCTGTAAAATTATGAACTATTTGTTTTGAAATATCACAAAAGGAAAGTCAGCATAGCATGTACTTTTTACAATTCGTAAGAGTAGGCGTGATAACAATCATAAATTCATAAGTGTGATGAACTGTCAAAATTCAGGTTTCTCTAGATGAGAGCGACTATAATTCTCTTTAACCTCCGTTCTAATGGTAATCTTAAAAAATGATGTGTTATTACTATAATTGATTGTTTTCAAGATTGGTTGCAACATGAGTGTTTATACTTATATCCATGTATGGAATAACAATGTTATATTTTTTACGTTCGTCCACTACACACACAACGCAACGCAAAACAACAAAAGCGCCTTTATTTTGCAATATTTTTCAGTCCATTAAAAACATATTATTATTCAATTGTTATTAATGATTCAAAACTTTATCCTATTTCAAAATGGATTTGAACTTTTAAATACGTAAAATCTTGATGAAAGAAACACAACTGTTGTTAAATTTAAATGCTATAATAAATAATTGCACATAAATGTAATATACATATTCCACAAAAAATATCTGAAATGAAAAATTTATTTTTTTAAATCGTGACTTTAAATTATTGCCAAATTAATACACACACTATTTCTAATCTAGATAAAACAAATCATTTTTGGTGAGAACATGTGAATATAATTATCAAACGGAAGTTTAAGGTGCGCATCGACGTTCTGAGAATACCACGCGAGGTATGCCTAGCAAAGTCTATACTTGCGTTCGTTGCGAGGCTGTCTTGATTCGAGTATTTTTAATGAAATTTGTTTTAGCAATATTAGAATAAAATTGCTGAAATTTCAAAGTTGGTATTTTTTAACATTTCATCACCTACGAGCCAGAAATGTGAGAGATACAACGAAAATACACTTTTTTGTAGAGCATCGAAAGGACCCCGGAACAAAACCCATGAAAATGTTGATTCTGTGGAATCGGCTGAAATTTTGGTATTTTGTAGTTCAAGTCATGCTGATCAAATGTTCTTATCACATCGAGCCAATCCTAAGGACAGTTTTTGAGATACAGCTTATCAAAATCAGGTAATTTGCGTCATTTTAGACATTCAAGTACTTTTTACTCTTAAACTATTAACTTTAGCAAAAAATTGCAAGGGTCGAAATATTTTTGTTCAAGTCCAATAAAGCTCAAGAATTTTTTTTAGAATTCTTTTATCAATTTTTAGGTTAGGTAAAATATATATGTGTCATATTTTGGCATGCTTCGGTGGGATTGGCTGAAACTTTGCTATTTTGTAGTTAAGGTCATGCTGATCAAAAATTCCTATTGCACTGAGTCGATCCTATGAGTGGTTTTCGCTCCAGGAGTGCTTGAAAGTCCTAACAACGAGGTAACGGGTACCTAATCTATATGTACGTGTTTATGAATGGCTTCCAGTGTGTTTGTGTACGTGCACAAAAAATGTAATGTAATGTAATGTTAAAATAAGCTTGTATTATTGTCAATATGTTTATAAAGTCACACCCCAGGTTTCTGAAATATAAAATAATAATCAGTTTTTGGGAGCAATTTTCAAAGGGCCGTAGCTCAAGGTATTTGCGGATATATTCTTGCATGTAGAATCTGCACTAGAAGTTTGTCATCGACATTTCCAGAAAACCCTGTATATACTGACACATACATACTCACAAACGCATGCACACATTACACAAACATGCTGGAAGCCATTCATAAACACGTACATATAGATTACCCATTACCTCGTTGTTAGGACTTTCAAGCATTCCTGGAGCGAAAACCACTCATAGGATTGATTCAGTGCAATAGATATTTTTGATCAGTATGACTTTAACTACAAAATAGCAAAGTTTCAGCCAATATCACCGAAGCATGCCAAAATATAACATATATATATATTTTACCTAACCTAAAAATTGATAAAAAAATTCTGAAAAAAATTCTTTAGCATTATTGGACTTGAACAAAAATATTTCGACCCTTGCAATTTTTTGCTAATGTTAATAGTTCTAAAGTAAAAAGTTCTTGAATGTCTAAAATGACCCAAATTACCTAACTTTGACAAGCTGTATCTCAAAAACTGTCCATAGGATTAGTTTGATGTGATAAGAATTTTTAATCAGCATGACTTGAACTACAAAATACCAAAATTTCAGCAGATTCCACCGAATCAACATTTTCATGGGTTTTGTTCCGGGGTCCTTTCTACAAAAAGGTACCTATTATAATTTACGAGCTACAGGCGTTCGTCCGCAAGCGTAAGAATGGCCGTTTTTTGCGCTACGAAAAAAAGAGGAAGTCTCCCAAAATCTAAAAAAGATCACGGAGCTCCTAAATCACATGTATGATTTTTTGGCAAATTTTGGATCGATATCAGATGTTTATCGAACTTTGGCGACGCTAAATCCAAAACTTGTATTGCCCTTTATTTTTATGGAAACTTAAACACGTCGATTTTTTACTTATGTATTTTTGGCCTCTCTACAGGATGATATTTATTTTTTTAAATATGTATTTCTCAACGTAAAACCACACAAAGAAATTAAAGGTTCACAATTCCGTATGAGTGGGCTATCTCGAAATTGGTTTTTGCATACCCTTTAGTAGACCCCCTTACCTTTAAAGTGCATCCTAGAGAGCGCTAGATCCCCTGCTATTATGTATACAGGGTGTATAGCTTAAAACTCCCTGCGTCATTTTCTCGATAACCAAAGGCGATATTTAAATTATGTAGAAGGTATCCACTAGAATATATAAATGACTTCAGTTCTGAGTAAAAATGGTTATTTTATACATTGAGGTACAGATGGCGTTGAAATGCAAATAAATTGTTCGATCCTAGGAACGTTGGAATGAGGTGCAGGATATGGAGAATTATATTCTAAGCAACTTTTTTCATATGAACAATTTTCGAAAAATCACTGGTTTTCGAGATATCTGGTTTCAATGTAATTTTTCAAGTAAAAAAAATTGCATTTTTTCTCTTATGTCTACAATTTACAGTGTAAAATTCAGTCGAACATACAACATAAATATGACGCAAAAACTAGACAATACACAATAAACAGAAATGTCAAAATCTTTAGTTTTCAAACATCAGTCGCAGCTTCACCTTTATTTTACTTGAAAAAAAGTTACTTTATGTTTTGAAATAAATATGTTTCATTACTAATCTAAATCAGCCTGATTCACTATGAAAAATGTCCCAAAGGACTCATCGTCTAAAATTTATTTTAAAAAAGTTATGACGATTAGAAATTATATTGATGTTCAAATATCTCGAAAACCAGTGATTTTCCGAAAATTGTCCGTATTATAAAAATTGCTTAGAATGTAATATCCCATCACTTGCATCTCATTTCAATGTTCCTAGGATCAAGTAATTGCATTGCGTTGCAACGCCACCTACACCTCAATTTGTAAAATGACCGTTTTTACTTAAAACTGATATTATTTATAATTATATTCTATGGATCACCTTTTCCAGAATTCAAATATCTCTTTTAGTTATCGAGAAAATGGCACCGGGACTTTTAAGTGGGATACCCTGTATATAAAAAAATTCAGGATTATTATACGTTTATTTAAAAAAGGAGATCCTAAATTTAAGGATAATCATAGTCCAATATCGTTACGCATCGGAGTTTTCAAAAATGTTTGAAAAAATTATTACTAATAAAATTATCAAATTTCTAGAAGTTAACACGATTCTATAAAATAGTCAACATAGATTCGGACAAAAAATTTACGACAATTGTAATATGCTCTGTATTAAATAAAATCTATAACTATTTCCATGAAAGGAGTATAGTAATGACAATGACAATATTTAATGGTTGACTAAAGCGGCGTTTCCATTTGTACCTCTACGCATGCCTCTGTACATGCAGCGGGGTAAGAATACGCATGCAAAAGTTGCATGCTTGTGTGCATGCAATTTGCGTCTCGCGGGTACCTTGTTTCCATTTCTGCGTACTTCTTGGTGCGATTCAATTATGGAATGTAGTGTGAGAGACAATGTGTTGCAATTGCTGCAGCCATTGTAATTTTTGCTGAAGATCACAACGAGCCAAAAAGACTCGAAAAAAGCCTTCGTGTTGGGTAAACAATTACCTTCAGAAGAGAATAGCAACTTTGAATATTATAGAAAGTTTCTGTACTCTTCTACAAATTCAATTAACTTGTCACTTGACTATTCCATCGATGTATAAATGAACAAAAAGGTCACACAAAACTAAAAGACGGTATGGACTGAACACCGTGCATCGGTTCTAAATTGGAATAGAGGCAGACAGCCGCATATGTCTCCCGGTCCTAGATCGGGAGACTTGCGCATATTTGCGCAAGCCACTTGCGCACTTATTTTAAGCATACATCTCTTCCTCCGCATAGTTGCCTCTACCATGCAATCGATGCATGCAAACATTATGCATGTGCAGTTGCACAAATGGAAACGCCGCTTTAATGAGAATTAGTTTGATTTTACACTCAGTCGAATGATATTAAAAACATGAATATTCGACGAACCGTTTTCCCAGGACAATTTGTCAAGAAATCGATTGTTTTATATGTTTAGAGCAGTGACTGAAACTGTAATGTATTTCGGTTCGCTTTCGGTTACTGTTACCTAAAGCATCATTTTTCTGTTCTTGGTTACGTTTCGGTTTTGAAAATGGAGATAACAAACTTTGGTAAACGTATATTTGTACATCTCTACTTCATGTATATTATTGGTACTACGTATGTGTGCAGCTTCAAGTCGATCGAATACGAGCAAGTGGGCTTTGTGTCATAAATAAACAGAATTACCGCATCTCTCTGGGTATTGCAATAAAATAAAAATTTTAGTACATCTGTCATTTGTCATTTATTGACAACCAAAATTAAAGATTTTTTTACGACGCGCTGCGCCGTTTACACCATTGAACTAGCGGACCGGATACAGGATGATCACGGCATTTATATAATGCAAATTAATTTATGCAACCCATCATATTTCAACGTATTAGGTATTTTGTAGTATAATTTTGATATAGGTTTCGGTTAATTGAGAATTTTAATTTCGGTGTGGGTTTCTGTTTAGGTTTACCATAAATTCTTATTCCGGTTTTTGGTTACGGTTTCGGTTCGGTTACGGTCCCAGGTTTACAGAAAAAGATATAACATTATAACATCTTCACATTTTACATTTAATTGTACAATTTAAAAACATTTTCATATTCCTTTCTAAGATATTTCGCAAGTGTGAAAATTATAATTAGGAATAATAAAAGACACTGGTACAAACCGTAACACATAGCGCACATAACAAATGAATAATAGGAAATGAAAACGATCATTAATTAACATTGATAGGTGTTTCATTGAGTATTAATCAATAATGAAGAAAATGCATTAAATACTTCAGATAATTACGATTGCATTATATGCATTGTAATGCCTTCAAAATAGTAATTAATTATTTCCATAACTACTGATAATTGAAGTTTCGTGAAGTCATTTACTTTACATATAACCCAATTCCCACATACTCTTGGTAGCCGAAGCACACTATCTAAATATTTAACATAAATTATACTATTTATATTTGACACTCGCTAAATTATTACTTAAATAACACCCGGAGTTGTAAAAATATAAATTATTAATAGCAGAAATTAAAAACAGCAACTAAAAACAAATAATATTTATAACTCGCTAAATTTTTAGGTAATTAAGACAGTTCACATGTATATGATGCCTTAACAAAGTATAGGTAAACGAGCTATTTATAGAACTTATTCTCACAGATAATTCCACACCAGTTAGTATATTTGGTACAATATCGAGCTATACAGGGTGTTTATCAATTGCTAGGCACCACTCTAAGAATGGATTTGTCTTATTAAAATAAGTCACAAAATTCATATAAATATGGGTCTTGAAATGCACCACTACTGAAGAAAAATGTTTTATTCCATTTTTGAAGGTATTGCGAAAACGGCTTGAGACATTTAAATAAAATTTCTTTTGAGTGGCAATGAACTCCTATGTTCAATTTATTAATCAACAATCAGTGGCGTCACAACGGTGTTACAGATCCCCTTCTACTTGAAGCTACTAATGTTGCCAATACAATACCAAATTCGTAAGAGCAGGATAATAATAAAATGAACTCTCAAGTGTGTTGAGCGGCACATGTAGCAGAGCGACGTTGCTTTTACAAGCCTTTGTAAATCTTGCTTCTAAAAATCGCTGCCCAAGGAATCACTACTTCCACATCCAGATTTTCCATCCAAGTTCACACAATGAGAAAAAAATGTTTATGGAACTTCAATTATCTAATATTTGAAATCGTGGGGTAGGGGGTTCTAGTGGGGGTGAATGAAGTAAAAAAAAATGTTGAGGCCTCTTGTTTTAGAACACACACTAATATGATTTTTTGATTTTCTCCGCATATTTGGTACCGCAGGTGGCTTTGCATTTGTATGAGGCGAATGTTTTTCTGGTCATAAGTAGATCCTAATTTTTTGTATACTTAAGTAAATTTTGATTCAAATCGGGAAAAAAACAAAAAAGTTATTGGGGTGTTACAATTTCAAGTGAAACTCACTGTATCTACTAAATACCAATTTTATGGACTCCTACTCGCTTGATTTACCTATTTACCCTCATTTATCCCAATTTACTTCCCAACTCTTCAACTGAATAACATCAAAATATAATCTAGTTCTAGATCTCGTTAAAATGCATACGTGTACCAAATTTCAAGTCAATACCTTATGCGGTTCCAGAGTAACCGTGCGCACAAAAAAGTTACAGACAGACTAACAGACCGACAGACCGGTATCATTTTTTTGCTCAAACTTAAAATCTCGATAATATTCTAAGCCTATTTGAACAATACAAATTTTCATTTTTTTTTGCGTTACTATACTTCCACTGGATGTGGAAGTAACCCTCTAAATTCAAAGACCAACAGGATTCGTTACACGTTATGATCACGTACATTAATTGTTGTCTTTCTTTTATGAATTTAATGTGGTACACAGTTTTTAAAACTTACATAGAAATATAAAGTATTCTTAAAACTTTTCTGTAAAATGTATGTTTTGGAATATTCAGTTGTTTGTTATTTGATGAAACTCGAAAAAACTTCTTAGGTTTCAGTAGTCTTGTTAATAACCACATACTTCTTACATTAATTGAAGTCAATATGGATTTTTTCCCAAAAAAAAAAAAATCCATCAACACTTTAATAACTTTTTCCATCAACCTCGATGAAAAAGTACAAACTGATGCCATATATACAGGGTGTCCCAAAAGTAAACGATCAAATGAAGTGAGGTGATAGGAGAGGTTATTTCCATCAAAATTTTTTAAGTGGATGTACCTTTCCAATAAAATAATTTTCATGGACTCTGTTAGCGACTGTCAAGTAAAAAAAATGGTTTTATTGACAAATAATTTTAGTTAATTTCTAAGTGACACCGATAGAAGTATATACTACATCAAGTTGCCAACTATCAAAAAAAAAATGAACTTAATGCAGATTATAACATGGTGTAACACATGGGGTTATCACGCCGCCGACAGGAGTAAATAAATTGTCTGTCGTCACTACTGTGAATGTCATGACGTCAAACTGGTTTTACCGCGCATGTAAAATTACACAATTTCAAATTCAATTTTATTCCAAATGCAACATATTTCAATGGGATTAATAATCAAAACTGTTATTATAACAAACAGAGAATCTAATTTTGTATATATTAAACAAACTAAATATTTGTGTGTTTCCTATTGTGGTACTAATAGGTACTAAACATGTGTTGCTTAAGTTTGCTTAAATTATCAAAACGTTCCTCGTCTATCGCAGCATTAAAATTTCTTAGTAGTAGGCCACTCGATAGGATAGGAACTGAAAAAAATCAGATAATAACATTTTAGTTCATAAACTAGTTTATTTATGTATTAAATTAAACAAATACAAATTTTGAACAATTTAAGTTCGTTTAGAGAATATCAACAATGAGAAGTGCATAGTGGCTTTCACTCGATTTCATATGCATTTTGGTTGTCCCATGCATAGAAAAAAGTTGCCTGGTGAAAACTAATGTCCCTCGTTCTATTTATTGCATGGAGTTCATTTTTAATTTTATGCACTAAAAAAATGCCTACGACGTCATCACTCGAAAACAAATGATGGTCGAAAATTAAATGTGATAGTGGCATATGCGTTGGGTATAAACGGATATGGGATCATTCCAAGGAAAGAATACCATATCGAAATATTTCACAAACAGGAAGGAATAGACTACTCGATATGCATTCATATAGAATTAACACAATTCACAACTTTACAGGAACCTTCAGAGTATAGAACAGGAAGGAATAATGCAAGCACTAAGACATTCAAACGAACCAATATGGTATACCGATGGATCAAAAATGCCAAGTAGCACCAGAGCACCAGAGGTGATCTCTATCTCCATTTGATCCCTTGTAGCTCCTAAGAGTGACCAAATAGAGATAGAGATCAGTACTGCAACAGCCTGGAAATCTTACAGAGGTCATCACTGATAGAAGAATCCGTATTAGCACTAACAGGCTATTTGAGTCTCTGGCGGATATAGCAGCATTCAACTGAGAGAACGCGTATAAACCAAACAATGAAAAATCGGATTCGCTAGCAATCTTGATAAAACTTACTGGATATCTTAACAGACAGATCTGCGGGGTATCTTAAAGAAACGCAAAATGGTTAATAAAGAAGCTACATGTACTGGAGGGGAGTCCAGGAATGAGGCACTCACCCAAATTCATTGGTGGACCAATACATTGCATATTAAGTAGACACCTAATTGACTTAAAAATGGGGGGCAATTGGGATCTGTGATCTGAAAAGGAGGAAATCTTATTTCATCTCATCACATCTATGTTCTGCTCTGGCGTCTAGACATATCTCGAAGGACTATTTGCAACACCACAAGACATCGTCAAAGATTTCGTCAATTGTACACTTGCCGATATGGGAACGGGTCTAATGGTATAATGAGACTATGTGGTAGAATAAATTTAAGCTTTATTACACCCACAACCTGTAAAGAAGAAAATGATAATAATAATTATAATCGGGATCAAAAAAGATGTAGGCTCTTTACATTGAGCGCACATCGGGTTTTATGTATGTTACCTTCTTCATCGAAACACTTAGTACCCCAAGGTGCTAATTGAGGAATATATACTTTCCAGATATGGGAGAGACGGACTTACAGGGCCGTGCCTAAATGTTTGGCCATTCTGTGCATAATAAAATCGACTTCCTTCCCCTTGAACAGCGTTACAATAACTTTACACTTCGATTTCGCTGCCCCTTAAAGAAACCTCTGTAGGGTGCGTTTGCACGCATCCAGTAATTTAGTCGAGTCGTTTAGTAATTTAGTACTCGATCAATGCGGACGGCGTTTTTTAGTCGAGTGATTTAGTGGAAAGTATAGTAAAATGGCAACTGTCGAGTGCACGGTTTTAGTGGTTTAGTAGCCTTCTTTTGTTCCAGCGTCACTACTGTATTATTGAAACGTTTGGACATTTCTATTTACCATTTTAGTCCAGTATAGTATATTTTGGTGTGTTTTTCATTGTATTGATAAGAAATATGGTCAGGTGGTCTGAAGAAACGACACTGAAATTTGTGGAGGAGTACATAAAACACGAATGCTTGTGGGATGCCCGCTTGGATTGTTATAAAAATAGAGAACTGCGAAATAATGCTTTGATTGATTGATTTACCAGCGTGCGGTAGGCATTGCTGCCACTCCCAGATATACAGCTGGGCCTGCTACGTCCACGCTGGGTTGGACTAAGGTCATGTTTGTTGTCGGCAGCGAGAGCCACATGGCGCATGGTAAAGGAATGTGGGATGGGAGGTGTAGGTATTTGTGAGATGCGTTACCGCATTGTGTCGTGAGGGAGCGTTTAAGCTCCCTTTTTTGTGTGTTTGGTTCTGGACTTCTGCCTATTCTGACTCTTCTTGTGAAATATGTTGCCGTGTTGTGTCGTAATATGGAGTGTTTTTGCTCCTCTTTTTGCGTTTTTGCTTCTTCGAATCTTATTTTTTCTGAGTCTTCTGATTCCTTGGTTTCCGATTGTGGTAGAGTATATATCCTTGCGATTTGTTAGTGGTGTTCATTTGTAGATCCTGATCCTTTCAGTTGTCGTTCTCCACTGTAGCATGGTCTCCCTATTTTTAGTTTGTTGCTGTGCGGTGCTAACGCTTTCTTCAGTAAATGTGTTTGGTCCCTTCCTTGGGTATGTCCCCAATACTTCATTGCGTATATTTCTATTATGTTGATGTTTCGTGTCGCAGTTTTCGTCTTGTTGTTTTAGTTGGACGATGCCCTTTCTGCTCTTCTCAAAAACTTCTTCTGTTGGCTTTTGTTGTTGCCGCGTTCTTGACTCCATATATCATCGTTGTTCCTATGACGGCTATGTACATACATTTGGTAAGGTCCCATGATAGTTTATTTTTCTCAATGAACGGCATGTTACCCTTGTGCCGTTTTGATTCTCCCCTTTACTGTTTGTCTCCGCTCCAGCTGGTTCGTCCGGTCTATTCCTAGGTACTTCAATTTGTTCGGTATTCTTAGGGAATATTCATCTATTTTGTGTTCCCCTCCGCTGGTCCAACTCTTCTTCTTCTTCTGCATCGACTAGGAGATTATCGACGTATGTGTGTGTTTTCTTAGAGAACACCATTTTTCTGAAAAAAACCTTCACTAGGAATACCTCCGCTGAAGTGATGTGCGGACTTAGCCCTGACGCAATATATCAACAATACCTCATTGATTATTTTGAGTTTAATTTTAATTATTATCACTACCGTGATTTCTAGCATTTATTTCTTGGATGGTGGCTTATTAAAGGGTCTTCTTGTATTAATTTGATTCATTCATTTTTTGCTTTCTCTTCTTCCTCCAGTTTATCTCCACTGTTACCGTGGTATACCTTTCTTCGTGTATGTGTTATCATTTTTCCTGTATGCCCCCCTGCCGCCGCTTTACTGCCCCTAACTCGTTTCCCCGTTTCTTTGATTTTGTGGTCCTATGTTCTGTATTCGATTCATCATTCTTGTGTATAGATACTATTTCCGGAGAAAAGCTATGCATTTCCATTGAACTACAAGAAATTCAGCCCCCGGCGTATTTAATAGTACTCCACTGATCAGATTGTCCATTTATTACCCAAGTCAACGCTTGTTTATCTAACAAAACTCTGTTTTTCTTAAGGAATAACACCATTATTGCCTTGCTATAAATTTACGGTGACAGCGGTCGATGGTTTCATAATCACTTCTCATACTTTCGAAGAAAGTCGTTTTAATCAGCCCCTCACCAGCTTATTACAGCATTTATGATGCAGAATGCAACAAAAACACACTCTTTTTAATACAAATACAAATTACGTACATAATTAATCACTAATTGCACCTCCCAAGATATGTATTATTCCTCAAACCTGTCGCTTACTTGACAAAAAAATATGCAACACCACAAAATCACACTCTTTTTAATACAAACACAAATTATGTACGAAATTAATCACTAATCGCACGTCCCAGGTATGTATTATTCCCCAAACCCATCACTCACTTTTTAAAAATTTGCATAAAAAACGTACAACACCACAAAACACATTATTTTTGATACAAATATAAATTATGTACGAAATTATCTATTTATTCACTTGACACCTCAAAAGTTATATTTTTTACACTTTGTATTTAGCTAGGGCTTGGACCTAAAAAGCATTGCAATGGTTTTATCCGGCAGACACTTATTAATCATTAAGACATAAATAAACTTAGATAAATAAACTTGGGTGGTACTTTAAAAATGAGAAGATACTTAGCTTATCTATTCCTCTTGTGTATTGCCTGGTCCTTTAAGCTTGTTTCTTTATGCAGAGCACTGCACTATCGGTTCTGCCATTAAATACTCTGTATTAGTTATTTTCAAATATTAATTCTATTTCATTTTTGTTCTTTTGTTATGATATATCGATTTGCGCGGAATTCTTTGCTCTACAAATTCACCTAATTTTTATCAAATTTAGCGGACTTTTAGCGGGCGTTTTCACGTTTTAATGGCAGCGTTTTTCGGACGCGTCCGTTCGCTCGGAAAACACAATTCTAACTCTCGAGAGCTGCGAAATAATGCTTATACACAAATTCAAAATGCCATGAAAATTGAGGGATTTGAGCGAAAAGATGTTCTCTACTCGACTAAATTTCTGGATGCGTGCAAACAGGCCATGTGTGGTAGACATTTAACTAATTTACTAAATTACTCGACCGCTTCTACTCGACTAAATTACTGGATGCGTGTAAACGCACCCTAACTTTGATTTGGCTGCCCCTAAGACATCGGCCGCCTTGTGCGGCAAACGTTAATTAGCGAAGATAAACAAACGCAATTGGAAAATAAAAACAAATGTTTATTATTTTCGGTCTGCAGTTTATTTTTTTAAATTGTTATGCAGTCCACAATATTGAAGTAGCCGTTGTATATTTAAAAATTATAGTATAAGATTATTAATTAAAGAGATGGAAAGCGTTAAATCATTTTTCTATCAGATTTTTTAAGGTTTCGGTACATCATATTGAATCTTGTTTCTGTACATTCTAACATCGGATTCGTATTCAGCGAATCCAAGAACTTACAGATGTTAATGTTAGTGTACGTACTGAATGTTATGAATTTTGGACAGCTCCTCGTCCCATAATGAGCCGTGTCGTATATAAAGACAAATGGGCCAATCTTACAAGGAATATGCAATTTTTTTCATGTAACTTGTCCAGCGCACGCTTTACATCGACTGGCAGAAACAATTAGGGAGTTTAACACGAAATGGACATACTAATTTCCAGTGTAAATAAAGTGTTTCATAAGTTCCCTGTGTGCGCACGGTTGGTTTGCAAAATTAATCCACATATATTGCGTCCCTCAACTCTATTCCAATAAACCACAAAAAGTAGATGTGGCCAATAATCTGTACCGATCCAGATCTAGATGCACTGCTCCAAGAAGGAAAAATAATTTCAAAACATTCACTACCAGTAACTTCAATTCTGTTTTCCTTTTCAAGGAAATGGCCTTAAATTATTTTTGTTTTAAAATGTGTATGTTTACAAACAGCTGAACTTAAGTCGGCTATCTAATAATTTAACGTCATCGTAAATTATCTAAGTTGTAAAAATCACACATAGTTAACCTCTATTAAATTAATTTAATCCTAACTATCCATTAAATAATTCCAATATATAACTGACAATACTGATGAAAAACTGCCTTCCGGCTATAGAAGTACGATAGTTTTACTGTTATCTAATATTTATTACATGAGATATGCCTGCCATCATCTAAAAGAAAATGGATTTTAATTATAGAAACATGTTTGTATGGTTTACATTTTGCAGAGTTGTAAATCGATTTAATATACTGGTAGATTCTTTAAAGTATCGGTGTAGATAATTTTCATGTGAAATCTTTGCTTGGAATAATCTTTAAATATGCACGTTATTTTATATTTCAAGAAGTAAACAAATTTTAAACGGATAATTCTATTATTTTAATAGTTTCTGCTGAACAGGCAGAAAGGAGATTGTAGGTCCATGGGATTTCAGGGAAGCCAATAAATTTTTTTAGATCACAGACTTAAATATATCCTTTAATATATTAAAACACTAAATAATAACGAAAACGAAAAAATATATTTTGATTAAATCTGAAAAACAAAAACCAAACGCTTATAAAAATATATTAAAAACATTAAACAATAACGGAAATTTTTTTTTTCCTCTTGAGGGTAAGAACAAGTATGGGGACCCTATATAATCTGAAGATAGTACCTTTTACTATTAAAAAAAATTATCATTATATAATGACATTTTTTCTAAATTTTACATACTTTTTACCTAGGTACTGTACTATATCATTAATGTTTCTATTCATATTTTTATTTTTTTTATTTGTTTATATAATTATTCATTATTTAAAAAATATTTCAATACTTTGCATACAATATTATACATCCAAATATAATTAATTGTATCATTTTACATGTAAGCACTAGCACAGCATACTATGGAGGTGCACTTATCATTTAATCCTTGTATAACATTTACATATATGTTAAGTGTGAGGCAGTATAATATTACATATTTGTTAGCATTTTTTTATCACTCGTGCAAACTTTAGCTTTAATATAATTTTTTAATAACAAAAAAAAATAACGCGTAGATCTGATACATTATTTTAGATAAGAAAAGGAGATTCCATATTTATTTTATCTCTATATTTCAATTGGATGAATGAGAAGAGATGAGTCTGAAGTAACACAATATTGCCGTAATAATACATATCATTATAACATATTACAACCAGTTGAATTGAATTATTATTTCGTTTGAAATAATGTACTTAATATGCAACATACACACAGAATAACAATACTTATACAACAATAAAACGAGTTACAACCACGCATTTCGCTTTGTAATTTTTATTTAACAGATTTCTAAGTTTAACTTGGAATTAAATTTATCTTTTTCTACTGAGTTCGAAATATGACGAAGTCGACAAAGAAGACACTAACGAATGTAAGTTTGACTCGGAAGCTATAAAGAATACGTGACTATGGTTATTACACGAGCTTGACATGCAGATGTTTGTTTAACGCGGTTCATAAAGTTAATCCCTATCTGCAAAATATTTACCTTTCAATAAAGTTTATATAAAGATTATTGCACATTTGAAATGTTTGTTGATAATCTTCAATGGAGTAATCTTCTGAAATCTAGGAGATTAAGATATGTGCATATTAAGAGGCAAAAGCATATAATTTATAGTGGAATTTGAGTCAGTTTTTGAGAACAATTTTGTTTTATATAAAAAGTAAGTGTACAGGGTTATTCATTATATTAGTACTTTGAATGTTTAAATAGTTCTTGAAATCATGTGATTGTAAAATGTCGGTGTAGACACGTTGTGTGTGAGCTCCGGTAAACATTCTAAATATGGCAGTACCTTCTTGAGTTTCTTTTGCAAAAATATCGTACAACTCACAGGTAACACTCACCTATCGTACAGCAAGAAAAACATTAACTCTTTTCTAACTAATTAAGAAGAAAAATTGATAATTAGTGAAAACCTGGAATACTTATTATAATATATTACTACTATTAGGCGGATCAACCAGTGGTAGTGACAATATGGAGGAGCTCATCAACAAAGTATGTATTAACTTTGCAAATACACTTGAAAGCAAAATGTGCGCCAAATTGGAAAGCATTGAGCTTAAAATAAATCAATTACAAAGTTCCTTAAACACTATAAGTCAACTGGCAGCTGATAATCAGAAATCAATTAAGGAAATTGGCGATAAATTCGAACAATTTGAGCAAATTTCTAAGCGTAATTGGGTAAGATTTGTGGGTATTGATGCGGAGGAGGATGAAAACTTGCTGAAAAAAATTATTGGTATTATAAATTCGCATTTGAACATTAAGTGCCAAGAGGAGGACATTGACTTTGTGTTTCGTATCAACGCCAAGGATAATAATCCGTCCAACACTGTACTGGTTCAATTCGTTAGAAACTTAAAGCGTAATGAGGTGATAAATGCTCGCAGATCCCTCAAAAATACCAATATGTCAATATTTGAGGATTTGACCCAGCAGCGCTATAATCTTCTTCAAGCAGCAAAAAAGAAATTTGGAGCGAACAAGGTATAGTCGTTAGGTGGAAAAGTGATTGTGTGGATGGATAACGAAAATAAGAAGAAAATCATCTATAGTGTAAATGATCTCTAACCACGCATTTGTCGACATGGTAGATCTCTAAGGATGTTTTATGTAGTATGGTTTCTTTCGTTCTGTTTTATTTCTACTTATCTCGTTTATTTCTTCTGCTATTATTGATACCATATTTTTTTTTATTGAATTTCATTATTTTATACCTATTATAAAAAGAGTGCTATAGTGTGATGTTTTTATCAACTTAATATTTAGACCAGTATTATCCTTTTTTTATATGTACACTTTTAACTCTCTGATAATAAATGTATTTTTATAAGTTCTTTTGCTGTACTATTTAAATATTTTACTGGAGCTCTAAGATTAAGATAATTTACCGAATGAATAAAACGACATATTTAAGTTTTTCACATTTTAACATTCGCTCACTATGTGCGGGGTTTACTTTGTTTTCAGAATTTATGCTAAGTGAATCATTTGACATATTTGGTTTATCTGAAACATGGCTTGATTCTACAATACCTGATTATGGTCTTAACATTTTAAATTATAAGTTAATACTCAAAGATAGATTAACCAGAGGCGGCGGCGCTGCATTTTATGTTAGGGATACAATTAAAATAAAGGTACTGCAAATTCCTAATAACAACTATTTAGAACACCTGTGGATTACGACGAAAATTGCTGGTAAGAGTCTGTGCTTTGGAACTGTGTACAGGCCACCCACTGCTAATTTGTCCCTTTGTTTAGAGGAACTAGAAAATACTGTGAGTAACTTACTACCTGAATTTGATCATATTTTTATAGGAGGTGATTTTAATATCGATATGACCAACAATTGTACCCCTAGAGCTATGAACAGATTTTTGAATAAGTACAATTTAAATCAAATTATAACTGAACCAACTCGTATCACAGATAACCCTTCTACACTGATTGACTTAATTATTGTTAATGATACTAGTTTGATTATTGATAGCCAGGTTACTAAAATGTGTGGTATATCTGATCATTCTTTAGTTGCATGTAAAATTAAATTAAAAAGAGATAAACGAGTTCCTTTGTTAATTACTTACAGAAACTTTTCTAACTTCTCTTATAATTCCTTTTTGGCAGATCTGTTGGCTATTAGATGGGATATTATATATACTCTTGAGACAGTTAATAAAATGGTAACTTTTTTTAATTATAATTGTAATCTTCTTCTGGATAAACATGCGCCATATAAAACGTCCAGAATTACTAAACCCGCAGCTCCTTGGTTAACTAGCAACATTAAAAAAATGATGAACCTAAGAGACAGGGCGTTTACTCGTTACAAAAAAAATAAAACTGAACAAACATGGGGAGAGTACAAAGAAATGCGCAATTTAGTCAACAGATGCGTAAAATCCGAAAAAAAGGCTTACTTAGAACATAAGTTTAAAACTGACCCTAAAAGTTTTTGGGGAGCGATCAAACACCTAAACTTAAAATCACATAATTCATTACTTCAGCATGAGGATCCAGGTGTTATTAATAACTTTTTTATAAATTCCATACCTAGCGTACGAACTACCTCAGATCCATTAACAAGGCAAATTTTAGATA
Organism: Rutpela maculata; assembly: GCA_936432065.2. Lineage (NCBI taxonomy): Eukaryota > Metazoa > Arthropoda > Insecta > Coleoptera > Cerambycidae > Rutpela > Rutpela maculata. The sequence continues at coordinate 124,318,288 of OW386285.2, forward strand.
AATATAATCAGCTGCATAGCAGTGTTGATGAGACATTCGAGTTCACTGAAGTAAATGAGGATAAAATCAATTCTATATTAAGAAAGTTAAAACCCACTGCGGCTGGCACAGATGGATTGAATACAAAAATCTTAGATTTATTTTTTCTTCAGATCTCTGAATATTTTACATTTATTGTTAATAAATGTCTTACCACAGGGGAATTTCCAGATGCCTGGAAAGATGCCAATATATGTCCTATCCCTAAAAACGCAAATCCTTCAGAACTTGCTCATTATAGGCCTATTAGTATCTTAACCGCTCTTTCAAAAGTTTTAGAGAAAATAATATATGAACAACTTAATTTTTGCTTTGATACCAAAAAATTGCTACCATCTCACCAGGGTTTTAGGGCTAATCACAGCACAACTACAGCTCTGTTGGATGTTAAAGATAGCATATTAAGATCGAATGATAGAAATCAAAACACTTGTTTGATTCTACTAGATCTGAGCAAAGCTTTTGTTACCCTGGATCACCAAATTCTACTAAAAAAGCTGAAACACTTCGGTCTTGGTAATATTCCCCATTTATTTTTCAAAAATTATCTCAGTGATAGACGGCAGAGAGTGTTGTGCTGTGGTCGATGCTCAGAGTACAAGTGCGTTAATAGAGGAGTCCCCCAGGGTAGTGTGCTGGGGCCCTTATTATTTTCTATATATACTGCGGATTTTTATACATTTCTGTCTAGTTGTCAAATTCACCAATATGCGGACGATACCCAAATTTTTTACTCATTTCCTTACGACAGTAACATACAGACTGTGGTGGACAAAATTAATTTTGATTTGCAATCTCTGTCAAAAGTATATAGTGCTCATAAACTTATTTTAAATGAATTAAAAACTGAAGTTCTTGTATTTGGTAAGCAGAGACAAGCAATAGCTGCCCATCCCGACTTTCGTATAACAATAAGCAGCGTAATAATTAGGTCTAAAGATATGTGTAAAAATCTTGGCGTTTACCTGGATACTGATATGAAATTCCAGACACATGTTAATCACTTGGTGCAGAAATCTTATGGTAAACTGAAACTACTTTATATTTATAAAGACTCTCTCAGTATATCAGTTAAACTAAGGTTATGCGACTCTCTGATCCTATCACTATTAAATTACGCTGACACTGTCTTTTGGCCTTGTTTGATGCAGTCAGATAAATTTACCTTGCAAAAGATACAGAATAGCTGTCTGAGGTATTGTTTTGGGTTACGTAAATTCGACAGAATTACCGAGAAACTGTTAGATTCTAAATGGCTTAATTTGAATGAGCGGTTTGAACTACACTTGTCTTGTTTGGTGTATAAAATAAACAAATTTGAATCACCTGAGTATTTGTGTAAAAAATTAGTGAAAGGTGCTGAAATTCACGATCGTCCTACACGATATCGAAGCCTGTTTACAGTTCCGAAGCACAGATCTGCTCAATTTCAGGGAGCTTTCTCTTACAATGCTGTAAAAATATTTAACAAAATTCCTCAAAACACAAAGAACGCCCCAAGTATCTACTCAATTAAGAAACAAATGAAGAAATTTATTATGTCATCTCGTACATAGGGAGCGAATTATAATTACAGAATTATAATATTATCAATTATGTCAAGATATTAAGTAGTTTTTAATATTTTCATGGATAATTTCGGCAGTAGGTACTTTGTCATTTATTGTTCCTTTTCTCTACCTATTGTTATTTCCTTCATTTTATATTTTATATTTACCGCGGTGGTTGCGTGGAAGAGCGAATAATCGAACGTCGCCACCATTTCATTACATTATTTTGTTAATTTCTTTGGTATTAAATAAAGGCTATTATTATTATTATTATTATTAAATTGCATAAAAGAAACCAAAATCCATTCGACGAAAACCAAAAAATGGTTGGCTGTTTTTGCAAGTCAAATTTCTGATTTTTTATTTTAGAGTGTTTAACTATGGAAAATACCAAATTTTCGCTTGCAGCGCATTTTTTTATGGTTGTATCCTCCCTGTTAATTTATTCTGGACACCTACTCAATAAAATTTAAAAACAAAATTGTATGATAAAAATTTTTGTGAATAGTTCGCAATTCTGCAATGCATGAAAGATTTGTTTACTGAATTTCTGGCCATAGATGCATAGAGGTGATTTCAGCAGCTTTGGTAGTGTCTGGCGGTTTCCATATATAGTGACTGGCAAGATACCGCGACTATGCATTTTTACACTGTAAAATTAACCGAAAAACGAATAACTGTAAGTACCGCCCAATGTTTCAATAAAATATTTTTAATATAGGCAGTTGAACATCTATAAGATAATACTTACTTGCGAAGAGTGACATTTTGAAAGAACGAAAGAAATACCATACACAGCGTCAACTTCGTTAATATACAATACACGAACTGCATCCTTATTAACTACAGGGTAATTCCAGCTATTGAGATTAACGATTTAATTCCAAGATATATTTCAAAACGTTTAATTTTTCTATGCTTTCTTCATTCCCAGTGCAATCCTAAGGAAGAATATACCGTTCTTGTGTACTTATATACACAGTGTGTCTCCGGATGGTGTACCGCACCCTTGTAAACTTTCTTATTTTTGATTTGATGGGAAAGAGACATTATATAAGGAAGTTTGGCTTGTCTCAGGAAACCATAAACAGATGTCAAACGAGGTAAATTATACACGGTATTCTAGAAATTAGAAAATATGAAATCAATCGACTTTAAGCAAAATGCCTTTTTTTACATTTTTATTGAAAATTTTATTCAACAAAGTTTCAATTATGAAGAAAAGCTTACATGTGGAGTTAGTTCCAAAATAAGGGAATAACAATTTTCAAAAAAAAAATTGCATTTAATTCATCTAAGTTGAGAACGATTCCATATGAAGGTAGATCCCGTACTAGTAAATATTTTTCTAATCTTTTTCTAAATTCTTTATAGACATATGAGATTACATCAAGTAATGCCATGGATTAATGTCAATATCACTGTAAGATATTTATTCATATTTTGTATTTTCTATAAAAATATTAATAAATCAAGAATAGGCTTGTAAATAATGAATGAATGTTTCTATACTCTACTGATAAGAACTAACGAGTTCGAAAAAACTTGTACAACTTTTCTAGAGTTGAAATAGAATGTAAGGTTCAATAATAATTGTTGTGAATGACTGAATTTCAATAAATAATTTAAGTATTTTCAATATATTTTTTTGCCTTAAAATGCCAGGAATCCTATCATGTAATTCAATACTTCGTCAGTATTAGCTAGAAGAATAGTTGTTTTGATTGGTTTTTCAATAATGAGTGTTTTAAAGTGTTTTGCTAAGTAGTATATTAGCGTGACCCGGTTAAGGTACCAATATACAGAAAATAGATAATTTCATATTAAATAAAAAAGTGTAAATGACTAAATGTAAATAAATGATTTAAGTATTTTCAATATTTTTTTTCTTTAAAATGCTAAGAATCCTATCATGTAATTCAATACTTCGTCAGTATTAGCTAGGAGAGTAGTTGTTTTGATTGTTTCTCCAATAATAAGTGTTTTAAAGTATTTACCTAACTAGTATATTAGCGTGCCCAGATTAGGGCAACAATATACAGAAAGTAGGTATTTTCATAATAAATAAAAAAGTGTGTAAGTTGTGATTTGCATAATACCTAAATAATATTCTCTAATTAATTACTGATTATTGAATTATGCTTACCCTGGAACAACGAATTTACTTCGTCAAATGCCATGGAATCGGAAACGTTTCTTATCAATACACAACAGAAATTTTCAATGAAAAATATCCAGATATTAAAGTGACTAGCAAACAGTTAAGTAAATTAATTTATAAATTTAATTCCACCAGGGATGTAAAAAAAATATAAAAAAGAATAAAAAACGATTAAATGAACATGTCGCTGCTGCCTTGTAGTTTTAGACTCTGTACAAGAACACCTGGGATGGTCGTTAAAGAAAAGATCAATACATTTAGGTATCAACAAATCTTATATTCAGAGGATTTTAGTCAGAAACAAATTTTATGCATTCAAACCTAAAGGACCCCGGAACAAAACCCGTGAAAATGTTGCTAGGACCTTCAAGCACCCCTGGAGTGAAAACCACTCATAGGATAGACTCAGTCCAATAAGAATTTTTAATCAGCATGACTTTAACTACAAAATAGCAAAGTTTCAGCTAATCCCACCGAACCATGCCGAAATATGACATATATATATATATAGAAAAAAAAATCGTGGGTAAGACCGCAGAGAAAAAGAGCAACCGTGGACACGTGTTTCGGACTCATTGGTCCTCATCAGCACGGTGTAGCTAAGTTGAAAGGATAGGCACAACTTAGGAAATGACACAAACGGTGACCACTGACAGGCAGCCAGTCGCACATTTGTGGCAAGAGTTAGAAGACCCTGAATTTCCAGAGCGACAACTAACACACCACGGAGGCAACTATAGCTACCTGCGTGGAATCACTGGACCCAAGGAAGAATAAAAAAATAGGAGTTGTTAATGCGGAACAAAGCTTTATGGCAAACAGAAAAAAAAATCGTGGGTAAGACCGCAGAGAAAAAGAGCAACCGTCTGCGGTCTTACCCACGATTTTTTTCGTATTAAATCAGAAGAAAAGTCTTGCGTTCGGTGGGATTTGGACCTAAGAACTTGAGTGTTAAATTTATAGTCTGCACATCATTAATATTTTATTCAATGTTTTTAATACAAATATATGCTTCATCGGATCCTAGCCCGGGGCCAGCCAGATAACCACGGTGAACACCACCGTGGCGAGTATGAGGCTGGACGGGGTAGGCCCGATTTGGCTTGGAGAAAAATAGAAAAGTAGCTCCTGTCTTCTGTAGGCAGGCTTACAGACTAGGTTAAAATTATAATGTGTCCACATGGACCTAAAATTAATATAAAAATAAACACAATTCTATAAAAACGTTCGTAGGCAAGAGCACTTAATAATTTTGATTATTGATACGGAAAACAACTAAACGAAAAAACCTGTTCGTTGGTAATGGGATGGATGGCAGGGATGGCCATCTTTGGAAAAAACCATATAACTCTTGGTGGACAGCTTCCCTGCCAGATGTAGCCAGGGTAGTGTTCATGGTGGATCGTTTAAGTTTGAGTTGGTATATTTTGATTTATCTTTTGGCCTCGACCAATTTTTCACTAAATCGGTCGGGGAAGTGATAGCTGTCACGCTATTTAATAAATATAATTAAATGAGATCGTTCATATTGTTTAGTGCTCTTTTCGGCTTCAAAGATTCACCGGGTGGGGAGGTTCCAGCCGCTTCCAGTAGCTGCCGATTTTTTTTATGTTTTACAGTTTAATACTATAGTAATACTTAATAATTTATATTATTTTTTGTGTGTACTTATTCGTTCATGTATAATGTGTATATATGTTTGTGTACATAATTTATTATTATAGTCTGATTGAGTGGTAGGATGAACTCCGCCAGAACTGAAAACTAAATAAAGTCAGAATAGCATGTTGGTGGACGAATTATTTTCGAGCTAGAGGTCAAAATTGGACGAAAATCATGAAAAATCGGGATTTGTCATATTTCCAGGTTCGAAATGAATAGAAAATTTTGGGAGAGATGGAAATATCATTTTTGGGAAAAAACACAGTATTGTTCCAATATATTCCATTACTTGATAAAGCCTGATGAACCGTGAGTTCACTATTATTCAAAATTTCCGAGGATATTGCTCCCAACGGTGGTTTATAAACATATTCATGTAGATTAATTAGGGATTGTACTTGTGTTCGCGGTGCTGAGCAGAACTGCACACTCGGAAAGAACAATGCAAGGAGGCGGGAATTATATCTCGGAATTATATGGAACACTCAGCCTGTGAGATTTGATCCTTGCCGGCATCAACTTGTGATGAAACCTTTTGATGCTTACCTTCGGACGACCTTGCACCCCTGTTCAATCATATTTTTATTTGAGCGTTTCAACATTTATCGGTCTGAATTTATCTCTCTATTTTCAGTGTAGTAACTTAATTCGTTTATCAAAACGCATTCCTCTTTGGAGATCAGTTATTTTTTGCTCGTTTCCGGACTATTTTATCATAGCAATGGATTTCTTTTTCGTTCATGTGCCTCTTGGACTGTTTCTCTCTTTAATGACCAACAAAGTCTGCCATTGTATTGATATCCCATCTTCCTTGACACCGTTTCTCCATTTCCTTGATATCTTGATTAAGGTTTGCAATCCCGGAGTCATAATACAATCCCAGGATTTCGGGATCGGGATTAGGAATTTGAAAAAGTAATAGTGTAAGTAGTAGAAACATAATGAACACATGAAAATATGAACAAAAATTTTCCGAATGTTTATTACTGACAGTGTTGACTAAATCCGTTGCGTGAAAAAATCAATTCTTTAAGGGTATTAACTCCAAATTCGGATCTAAATTTCATACAAATAGTACCAGTTGCGAAAAACATATTTACAAGGTTTTATTTAACTTGTCCTGTTTGTATGTTAATATGTTTAGGTCAAATCTTGCAAATCAACTTTGAACCACTCAACGACGTCCAATTTAGCTGAAATTTTGCATACACGTGTAGTTCTGGTGACAATACAATAATATGATACCAAAAAGTGTGTTTTTTTAGTTTTTTAAACTACAATTTGATTGGATAGTGCATTCACTCAAAAAATTGTCAGCTTTTTTTTTAATTTGATTCAAATTGGTTTCAGGGCGTGTTCGAATTGGATGCATTGTGTCTTTTAACACTTTTCTGTGCTTTTCTGTGCTGTGAGGAGAATCTTATCTTCTTCATCAATTACCTCTGGAATTTTTTGGAAACATTTTGTAAGATTCTCTAATATTTCCCTAATGACATTTTTTTAGGCACCTGGAATAGTGCGTCTGATTCTTGCTCATTGAAATTGTGCAAGTAAGTATAGAAGAATGCCCGGGTAACAATTTCTGCATTGAGTGATTTACACCTTTAGTGCATCGTGCAAATCTGCAATAAGAGGCATGTCAACTTATAATTTGCTTTAAAGAGATATCCAATAAATAAATTGGCATCACGTCAGAAGAGTACCTCCACTGTGACTCTAAATGGTTCCAATAGTTTAACCAAATCCCCAAAGTTCATATTCCGAATTTAGTATCAAAAGCGGCATTTTTAAGTCAATCGTTGCTTTTTGAACGCAATTCCGGAGGTAACTAAAATGTTGTAGCATTAAAAACCATTCTATCAAGATAGAATGGTTTTTACAATCCCAAAAATACCGGGATCTAATCGACTATGATCCCGGGATTTGCGGTATCAAAATATTGCCGGGATCCCGGGATTTTCGGTTTCGATATTTCGGGATTGTAAACCATAATCTTGATGGAATCGCTCGCCTTGCTCTTCACTGAAGTCACCTAGATTGTCAGGGCAATAATTTACATGCGAGTCAAGGAAATGTAATTTTAAATTCATTAAGCAAACCTAATTTTTGGTAAGTCTTGATCATCTCACCTACAATGCTTTCGTAGTCATCACTTTTATGATTCCTTAGGAATTAATGGACTACTGCCTTAAAGCTTTTCCATGCGGCTTTCTCCTTTGGAGTCATCGTTGTAATGAACATATCATCCTTCAAAATCTTTGGAATCAGGGGTCCATCAAAAATTCCTTCCTTAAGTTTAGCTTCCGACAACTGACAACTGAATATTCGACTCAAATATTAAGCGCTGATCAAACTGATTCATCAAGCCTAATTTCATATGCAGTGGTGGAAGGAGGATTTTCGACGGTTCAACCAGTGGTTGTTGCTCTATTATATTCTCATCACTCGGTAAGAGACACGATCGCGTGGGACAGATATATTTTTTGTAGGGATATATGCTATATTTAAAATAACTGATCGGAAAGACATCTCCGATATTTTGTCCACCATCCTCAATGGTTCTAAATTGATGTGTTCATCTTTCATTGTTGAATGCGACAACCTTGAAAAGGAGAAACGGCTCTAAATTTTCGACTTTAACACAGTTAAAATGCGCACACCACAAGCTCTTAACCAAATATAACTAAATAAATGAAAATTTAACAAAACAGAAAGGCACACTGGAATGCGTTTTGATAAACGAGTTAAGCTACTACACTGAAAATAAAGAGATAAATGCAGACTACTAAATGTTGGAACGCTCAAATAAAAAAATGATTGTAAAGGGTGTAAGGTGTCCGAAGGTAAGCGTTAAAAGGTTTCATCATAAGTCGATGCTAGCAAGGGTCCAATCTCACAGACTGAGTGTTCCAAACAATCTCTTCTTATTGTTCTTCCCGGGTGTGCAGTTCAGCTCGGCACCGCGAACACTAGTGCAATCCCGAATCAATCTACATGAATATGTTTATAAACCATCGTTGGGAGCAAAATCCTCGGAAATTTTGTATACTAGTGCGGTCCAGAGTGAACTCACTGTACATGAGGTTTTATTAAGCAATGGCATACATTGGAAAATACTGTATTCTCTTCTAAAAATGATATTTCCATGTCTTCCAAAATTTTCTATTCATTTCGAACCTGTAAATATGACAAATACCGATTTTTCACGATTTTCGTCCCATTTTGACATCTAGCTCGAAAATTCGTCCACAAACATGCTATTCGGACTTCAGATTTGTGTTCAGCGTCCCGAAAAACATAAAAAAAAAGATTTGGTAGTAATTTTGTCTAGATAAGCTTTAGTTCAGTTCAGCATTTACCGAGATATTTATTTGGATATAGTTACTTGTATGTTTTATATTCGTGGAGAAATTTGCCGAATTTTTCTAATTTTTCTTTGATTTTAAGCGTAATGTCTAGTGCTATCTAGGTCCATAAAGCATAAAACACACATACCACGTGTAGTAGACAATCGCCACATCCAAATCCAAGGCTGCCCGGAAAGGGGGTTACAGTCAGTGCCGGGGCTGGGACCTCGAACTTAGTACGAGCTAGACAATGTGACCAGTATATTTGCCACACAATACGCTTTAGCCCACTGAGCTACTGTGCCATAATAGGATAGATGGAGAAATTCTATACAAATTATTCACCTCACCTCACCCGGTTCAAAAGGTTACCAGATTTCATTTTTTTTTCAAGTTCCAAATTTTAATGGTTCTACACAGATAAAAATTATATTTTGGATCAAGAATCCATTGTTTCATATATACGCAAATAAATAAATTCTTCATATAATACTTTTGTTTCAAGAATAATTTGTTTATGGCAAGCTTTTTATTTCTTGCCACAAAAGTATTTGTTTTATATGAAGAATTTAATTTCTTTGTGTATATCTGAAACAATGGATTCATGATTCAAAACATTATTTTTATCTGTGTATAAATAGTGGATATAGACTTTCCAGCTATATTTCTCGCACTGGTGACAAAATATATCAAATTTTGTATTTTTTCTTTATGAATAAAATCTATAGAACTAACCAGTATCAAATTTTCTGACTCATGTTACGTTAGAGTAAATACGTAAGAATTTTTAGGATACATTTGTTTGATTCTTGGATGTAAGTATGTCTACAGTGCAAAGAGAGATATTTTAGTAATGATTTTAAAGGTCAATAATTTAATGAAGAAAATCATAACTAATATCTAACAGCTTTCGTTACAATCGATGCAGCCATTTGCAAGTTAAGCGAGGACAAACAAACGAAAACAGACAAATATATAAGTGACTCTTAGAATCTCCTCCTTTTTTGAAGTCGGTTAGAATTAAGAATGTCTGATGAACTGTCTATTGTCTTATCCGTACACCGTAATGTTCTATTATATTATCAAGTGGAAAACAGCTGTACAGTTGATGTTAAGTACCAGTTTAAACAAATTTTGAAGGTGCTATTAATAAAAGTTTGACAATTTACGAAGCCCCAAGTACAATAAAACTATTCTTTGACGTCTAATGATGTAATGCTATTTGGTCAAGAGGATTAGTGGTAAACACATTTCGTTGGATTATGTAATTACACTTCGATGTTTTGCATTATTACTCACTAAGTGTTATGAATATTCTGGTCCTGAAGTAATTAATTAAATCCAAATAAGTTTATTCATTTTAAAAAACTTGGTTTTCTAATGAAGGTCAAGATTGGTGTAAAAAAATTAAAATTTTCAGTCTGAAAACAGTAAACGACATTTTTTGTGATATTAACAGTGGGTTTCTTAGGTGAAATAACTAATGGCACTATTTGAAACACAAAATAAAATACAAAGTGTCATTCATATTCATTAGAGATAAAAAATAATGATGTAAATATTTGTATTTCAAATAGTAAATAAAAATAGCCCTGTAGACCAAAAATCTTTTTAAGGTTTCATTTCAAATAAATAATTTTTAATGATTATTCCAAATAACATACTTGTTTCAAAGCGTAGTATTTTAAATTTTAATTTACATTTTAAATCTCCAAACTGAAGTGAAAAAAGGAATATTTATAAGACATCGTATTAGTTGATTCATTAGCTATAATAGTATGGCGAGAACGCAGCGAATGTCGAGCTCAAATTGGTCAAATGGCGTTATTAGTTTTGCGTCCTATTTTGTTTTGTTATTTTGTTGACGTTGACTGGTCAATTTATTGAACTGCCTATTCAACAGTTTGAGTTAGGGTCACTATCCAACTACTCACAAAAACAAGAAGACGGAGACAACGACATAAAGCATCAACACTACTAGGAGAGAATACAATTACAAAAAGGATAGAAATAAACGCAATTAAGTACTTAAAAGACTTAATGCATGATATAAAAACTGTTTATACTTTACATCTGGTAAGGTAAGGAATTTTATTAAAAAGTTTAGGAGCGTGATAATAACAAGCAAAAAAGAAACAAGAAATAATAACTCTCCAGAAAACAGAAAAATAATGTATCTACTACAGACGTAGGAACGAAGGCACATCAACTACTGGTACCAAAAATTGACGGCGACAGGAACTGTCTATACTGAGCACTAAGCCATTAGTTAGAAGGAGAAAACATAACAACCCCGGCACATACCAACGCAATGAAAAATGTCCATTATACTATTAGGGGACTGCAATGCACATATAGGAAAAGATGATCAGATGGAGGAAAAGCATCATAGGAAAAACTTTACTCCACACATGGCTTAACGAAAATGGAAACGCACTGAAAACCGTAGCACACATGTTTGACTTATCAATAAGAAATACATGGAGCAAAAGTCAAATCTGCATTGACACCTGGAGTAATGGAAGCTCAATCTCACAAATAGACCATATCCTGTTAAGCAGAGAGATAAGGGAAATGATCAAGAACGTTAAAGCAAAGAGGACAGCAGAAATCCTACTGAAGAAAGCGCTAACACTGAACAGCAGCAAACTAAAAATAGGGAGACCATGTTACACGTGGAAAACAATAATCGACAGGATCATGAACAAACTGGGAAAGAAAAGCCAGGGGAAAAATTAATTCCACAAAAAAGAAATAGCAGCGATATATATTATACCAGAATCAAAACGGGGGAATTGGAAGACTCAGAAAAGAAGAAAATTTGCAGAAGCAGAAATACAAAAAGAAGAGCACAAACAGCAGAAACACACCTACACACCCCCCACTCCTGTGCCATGCGTCATGTGGCTCTCGCAGTTGACAACAAGCACGACGCAAATCCAACCCAGCATCGGAAACCGAGGAATCAGAAGACCCAGAAAAAGAAGATTTGAAGAGGCAGAAACACAAAAAGAGGAGCATAAACACTCCATATCAAGACACAACACATATTTCACAAGAATATTCAGAAGAGACAGATGCCCAGATCCAAAAATACAAAAAGGGAGCTTAAACGCTCCTTCACGACATAATGCGGTAACGCATCTCACAAATATCTACATCTCCCATCCCATATTCCTTTACCATGCGCCATGTGGCTCTAGCTGCTGGCAACAAGCATGCCCTTAGTCCAATCCAGCGTGGACGTAGCAGGCCCAGCTGTATAATCCTGGGAGTGGCAGCAATGCCTACCGCATGCCGGTAAATCAATCAATTAATCAATCAATCAAATTAACAGTACGTTTCTTAGATAGTATGTGAAATAGAAATAAAAAATTATTGAGAAATTTTAGCTGGATGAAGTAATAAAGAATCTCCACCTTAAGAGTAATACCTTTATAGCTTTTTATAGTTTTTAACAGACTTGAACCTAATTTTAGTCAAAGATAAAATACATTAGGGTAAACTTATATACAAGAATAATCGCCCCATTCAAATACAAAGTCACCTGCTACAACAAAATAAATGGAGAAATCATATTAAATATTTTTTTATTACAATATTTTACTAATAAAAATTGTTCTGAGTTTCAGCAATTCTGAAAACTTTTAGTAGTAAAATTTTTCGATACAAAAATGCCTAATATGATTTTTTTATTTTCTCCATTAATGGTGGCACTGCATTTGAAGGGATTGTTTTTTTTTTTGCCATAAGCACACTCTAACATGTTCTATCTTTCATGAAAATTTGGTTCACGTGATAAATAACTTTTACTTGACGAATACGCCAGCGTATGTTCTTTGTTTAGTCATAAAATTGTTTATCTAAAAATTCCATGTGGGAACATGAGACGAAAAGCTTGTATGTGCCGCGAGTATTGTTTTGTTATACAGTATCGGAAAGTGTTCGATTTGGTACGGCAATAAGAGCAAGCGAGAGCGAAGCAAGCAATGATGTACATTAAGAGGCGCATCACACTTTGCTTGTGCTAGGGTACTGGTAGACGCCTTTATTGTGGGCGGTCGGTTAAGACGTTGAAACTGTGCAATCCCAAAAGCAAAATTTTCCGATTCTGTATATAATGGTAGTGAATTAGAGTGAGACTAATATCCGCTCTCACTTGTAGATTGTATTCCATATCCAGTTTGCAAGTCTAGCTGCCTCATCTCCAGTGTATGAAGTTCACTGTTCACTACAATCCCATTTCGGATAGTTTTCATAAAACTATAAATGTTCACAATATTATCTTAGATATTGTAATAAATGAGACTATAACCAGCCGCTTTTCTAAAAATCAGATGTGCTATCAAGATTAAAATTTATAAGTGAATCCGATTCAGTAAGTTGCCCTTAGAAGCTCTACAAATATTAAATTCAGATGTAAGAATTGAAGAGTAATGAACCGATTTTCGTGATTAGCAAGGGAACTAAGAAATCATTTACGGACTAATATGAAGTATATTAAGAAGCTAAAAATGATGAAATTAGAGGGAAGTGGGCGGAAATTAGCCAATAAAGTACAGATAGCTGTTGTGTTGATTGTCCAGTTTTGGTGTTCGTACTTTCTTTGCTATTGCTCTACCTACTTACAATCACGCCTGAAAGGTCAAGAACACATCGAGACCAAAATTCAAATACACGAAATTAGTGCGCATCGGTTATATAGTTATATAAATCGGTATTATAATTATACCGAAGTGACTCCATCTACTAAAACTGCATTGTACTAAAAAAAGAAATCAGCAAAAAGCATTTTTTAGCGAACTGGCTCATGTTATTAAACTGATCAAAAGATATTCTTGTAAGTAAATGAATACTACACTTCTATTGAAGAGCATATTTAGCTAAAACTTGTTTATTAGCCAATGTGAAGAGAGATGTTCCTAATAAACAAGCTTTAACTAAAAATGTTCTTCAGTAAAAGTGTAGATACAGACAAGAGGTGAAGAAGTGTAGATACTTACAAGATATCTTTTTTCAGTTTAATAACGCCAGCCGTTTAGCTAAAAACTGCTTTTTCCCAGTCAAGATTTTTAGTACAATGCTTTTCAATAGATGATGCCACGTACAGCACTACAATAGGGCATCTGCATCATGTAATCAACATAAACTTTTTTAAGTTTTTCAAGTTTATTCTCATTTTTAATGTTTGTATACGCATTTTTAGCTTGAAGCCGTGCTTGGCTCCAAACAAATATTTAAAAATTCACGTAAATAATTTTTCAATATTGTTGATTAATAAAAATAGATTGCTAATTACAGGTTAAATTTCCAACCTACAAAAAGACTCCTATTTTATTAGGACAAAGTATTTAGAACTTCATAAACATTACACTGAACTAGATTTTAGTTGAAAATACGAGAACCAGGCAGAAATTTTAATAATAGCTGCGTACTACTCTTAAATCTTAAGAAACACATTGAGGTTAGCCGTGACGCCACGTGCAGATGACCTATAATAGCCACACTGCCTACCCTTCACCCCACTTCAGCTTTACTTTTACCGATGAAACTTTGTGATTGGCATTGTCCCCTCTTAATATATGCAAAACTTCAGAAACTTGTAAGAACTGCACAATATGCTGTTACAAAATACAACTTGTATAGTGAAGTTTAGTTTATTAGCACGGATCCACATTTACTGAAATGACTTGTGAAAACCAGGAATACATTCACAATCAGTACTTATCATTTGGAAGCACTATTGCTGATGGCAGTAGGAGTGTTAAAGAAATAAATAGTGAGAAATAATTGACCTAATGACAAAGCAATCCAATGAGGAGGGTATTGTCTTTATATGATGTCATTTTTATATAACAATGACATTTCATTACAGCATGCGTGGCCATTTGTCGCATCCTTGACGTCATTCCTTTGTATTTTCCCAAGACTTTTCTTCCAGCTCCTTTCAATCTATTGCTACTTGTATGCCGTCTTTCCATCATGTTCGCGATCGACGTCTTTTCCTTCTCTTGTGTGGTATCCATTCAAAGCACTTCTTTGGTAATCTTCATTCTTCCATCCTTCTCATGTGTTCGTACCACTATAACTGTTCTTTCCATCAGGGTTTTCTCTACTTTTAATCTATCTCTTATGGTCTCTACTCTAATATGGTCTCAGCGGGTAACCCCACAACATCTGCTTAAATAATTATTTTCCATGGCATTTATTCTTCGTTTAAGGTTTTAGTTCATTGTCCAACCTTCTGAGCCACAAGTGGCTGTACTTTCAACTAATGGTTTAAGCATTCGCATCTTTGTCACCTTTCTTATGTTCTTACTGTACAACACTGTATTCAATTTGTCTGTTATCGTTCGTCTTTTCCCTATTTTCCGTAGAACATCTTTATCATCTTTTCCGTCTTCGGTCAATAGTACCCCTGACTAATTATATTCTGCTATATATTTGATGCTGCCCTCGTTCATTAAGCCTAAATCTTGTTCTTCGTCATCAACCACCATATGCTGGGTTTCTGTATATTTATTTCCAAACCCCACTCCTCAAAATCCGCTATGAGCTTCCTCATTATATACAATATATCGTCTCTATCTTCGGCAAAGACAACGTGATCGTCTTCAAATAATAGGGAGTAAATTATTTAGTTTTCTAATTGTACTCCCATTTTATTACACTTTCTTGACCACTTCTCAAGAACCGAATTATATTTTGAATAACGTGGGAGATAAACAACAGCCCTGCCTCAGATCCTTATTTATCTCAAAAAATTCGGATAATCTTACTTGGTCCTTTACTCTGCTGATATTATCTCTGTACATGTTTTTCACTACGTTTATACATTGGTGATCGATACCGTTCTTTTAAATGGCATACCAGAGTCTATTGGTAGGAACACTATCGTATGCCTTTTTAAGTTCACGAAAACTAAATGCAGTTGACTCCCATATGTCAGTGTCTTCTCTATCAGCTGTTTTGTATAAAATACTTATGTTTACTTTATTAATAAGTGTTAAGGGAGCTGTACCCTTAATGACGTCTTAATGATAAATACTATATCCACGGAATTTACCTATTTTAGCACAAGTCCCGAGCTACAAGAGGTCTACCCGTCCTGTAATAATGCTAGGAGCATTTGCCAATATGAATAAGAAATATTATAGTAGCAACAAAATATTGTTATAAACGTAGTTTATCTTACCCATCAGTACGCTTGTGCTGTCAAGGTACATTCCGGCGTGTCTGACACCTCACCATATCCGTATTTGTAATGTTATGGTATTTAACGGTTAAATGATGCTAAAAATAATAATATCGTTGTACAACAGCACACATACACTTAATATTGCTCAAACCATTTTATTGGATTAAATGTTTACATTATTTGAAATATCATAAATATTCGTTAGTGATAGCTAAAGACCTCATTAGAAGAACATGTATAATAAACTAAGGAAAAGGAAATTATGTTAGTTTAATGTTAATTTTCTAGTAGATGTTTTGACTTGACAGTACTGTTACATCAATGATAAATTTATTTTTATGTATAATCATGGGAATATTTTTTTTACAGCAGGGTTATCTTAGAATCTGATATTGGCACATTTTTATGATTTTGATGAACATACATATTAATAGATCATATATTTTCTTGGAAAACTTTGAGTACTAAACTGTTAAATTGTGATGTATTACTGAAAAAGTGCTTATTACTGAATGAGATGGATTGGATGGACTGATGGACAAAGTAAATGTGATATTATAAAATAGTTTATAATGATAAATGTCAATTCAAAGGAAAATAGAATGAGATTCTACATACTTACAATACTCTTTCTCAGTTCATTGAAGTCATATAATTGTTAAAACCTTTTACGGAATACATTTCGAAGTTTTTTGGAAATTGTATTGTAATATTTCCTTATCTTAAGTTTTTAAAATGTCAGACTGGGCAAAGTGGTATCGGTGGCTCGGTCCTGGGGGCAATGAGATACTTTAATTTGGCAAGAAATATTTGATTAGCAAATAGTGTAATAAAAAGTAGTTTTATTGTTAATAATATAATACATATATACATATTTTTTGGATTGTTGAGTTCTTATGATTAAATTCTTCAGTATTCAATATTATGGGAAATAGGCATCATTTACTATTCAAATAAAGGAATACGAGCATTTGAGATTATGATAATAAATTCAATATTTACATTGCGTCAGGTAAGTATCGCATATTAAGATAAGAGTATTGACTCGGTTACTATGCTAATGTCTCTCTGTAAGTGCAAAAATAGATTAAATGGAAAATAATTTTACCCATTTGGCACTAAATTTGTTTAATTTGCTATATATGCCTTCAACCATGTTATTTATAATAAAAATACAAATACATACCAATGAGATTAAAATAAATGCATTGATTCGAGGGGCTCAGGTGTATCACAAATTGGTATTTTCAGTATACAGGGTGGTTGGACAACGGTAGAAAGTTTTAAGGTGTTGAGTCATTAAACAAAATATCACAGACTTTGAGATATTGGCATTTTTAGATATTTTTGTTTATAAATTTGAATTTCTATTAGTGAGCAACATCATTACACTATTGAAAAGTGTTATGCGTGTTAAATATATTTTTTTCTAATCTTTAATAAATATTTTCTCTAAACAATACAAGAAAGTTCGAAATATGATTAAAAAATATCCATACAAATTACAATGTTTGAGTGTGCCCCTGTACTTAAAATTTAAAGGGCACTTTCTCAAAAATAGCGCATATGAACACGTTCAAATAACACTACAGATGACTTTGCTTTATCCGCTTTCCAATGGTGTATCAAGTTATGATGAAATGCTAGTACATTTAATAAAAGAATATATTTCTGTAGACAGTAAAATTTTATTAGGTAGGAAATTAAGTACCGCGTTTGGAACTATGCCTATTATAACAGAGCCACACAAAAAAAAGTAATCTGGACTGCGAATCAGACCAGTGTATCTTTATGTATTTAGACCCGCTGAAACAGAATCCGAAGTCAGAATTGTCAGATTGCTTCTTTTTTCACCCCTGACCCCAAAAAGACACCCCACCAAAAAAGTGGTCTGGCCTGCGGACCATACCAATATATCCTTATGTATGTTGACCTTCTAAAAGCGAATCTGAAGTCAGATTCGCCTGTTTTTCACCCCTAAACCCAAAAAACACCTCCAAAACAAAAAAAAATAGACTGGCCTGCGGACCATATTAGTGTTTTTTTTATGTATTTGGACCCGATGAAACCGAATGCGAAGTCAGAATTTTCCGATTGGCTCGTTTTTGACTCCCAACCCCAAAAAACACCCCTCCCTCCTAAAAGTGGTCTGGCCTGCGGACCATACCAGTGTATTCTCATGTATTTGGATCCTCTGAAACCGAATCCAAAATCAGAATTGTCGGATTCGCTCGTTTTTCACCTCTAATCCCAAAAAACACCCCCAAAACAAACAAAAAAGTGGTCTGGCCTGTGGACCATATCAGTGTATTCTTACGTATTTGCATCCGCTGAAATCGAATCCGAACTCAGAATTGTCAGATTTGCTCGTTTTTCACCCCTGACCCTAAAAAACACCCCAAAAACAAAAAACAAGTGGACCAGACCAGTGTATCCTTACCAAATACATAAGGACACACTGTTATTGGTATGATCCTTCGGACAGACCATTTTTGGGGTGGGTGATTTTTGGGGGTTAAGGGTGAAAAATGAACCAATCTGACAATTCTGACTTCGGATACGGTTTCAGCGGGTCCAAATACATAAGGATACACTGATCTGGTCCGCAGGCCATATCACTTTTTTATGGGGGGGGGGTGATTTTTGGGGTTAGGGGTGAAAAACGAGCGAATCTGACAATTCTGATTCGGTATTCAGCGGGTCCAAATACGTTTTTCTTAGAATACAACGTCTCAGTTTATACATTATTAGATCAAATTATAATGTTAAAACTAAAAAACACTACATGTATATGCAAAATTTCAGTTTAATTGGAGGTTGTTACGTGGTTCAAAATTGACTTGCAAGAATACTCCTAAACATACTAACAAACTACACACAAAGCAAGTTAAAGTAAAGCATGTAAAAAATACCAGTCTTGTGTTATAAAATATAATTTTTTAAGAACATTGAAATTTTTATTTTTATCTTGATTTAACATTTCGGCTTTCATCGAACGTTCACGGGGAACTACAAATTTCAATTTTCTTTTTCATGAGAACTACACATTATTTAACATTATTGAATTCCGGTTAACTTTATTTTTATATTTACAAATCGTCGGCAAAACCAAAAGTTGTTTTACCGAATAAATGTTATGCGTACAACATTAGTTTATTTGTCAAATTATAATTATACCTACTCTTCACAATTACGAAAACGAAGAGTATCGCATGTGATCGGCACATTTCTAAAATCGTAAATGTCGCTGCTCTTAGAGAAAAAAAGTATCGCGGTGTTAGTGAGCTGTTCGTGTGTCTATCCGTCTATTTGTCATGTTTCTTGTAAGCATGATAACTTGAGAAAGAAAAGTATGATTGTATTGAAATCTTGTGTAATGTTATTTCCAATCAATATTTATTTATATATTTTACTAATATACATTTAATAATAATATAACCTCCAACCGTTGTATGGTTTTCAATTAGACTAATCATATAGAAATTAATGATGGTCTAGTAGTTAAATTTTTGATTCAAAATCGAAGAGCATTTTTTGCTTCATTTCTACTAACGAGTGTTTCCCAACTAAGTTGGCACCGTAAAATTAAAAATGTTTAAAACTAACATTATTTACAAAAAAACTATGAAGATTACTCTCTAGAATGTCCAAAGATTATACAAAAAGTTCAATTAGTCAGCCGAAGAGTATAGTGTTTACTCTAGTTATTTTTACTTCCACATCCAGTGGAAGTATACAGTATTTAAGGCGGCCATTTGAATATTTCCCACTTGCAGATGAAATAGATATTTGAGATTTGGTACCCTACCATAGTCGACCATTGCGAGTTCGAAAATAATAATTTCAAAATGGGGGCACTTCTGGAAATACCGAATGTCAATATCAACTTGCTTATTTTAAATGAAACACCCTATATATCTTCGACTTTTCGAAATTATCATAAAGTTTTGAGTCAGAACATGTACACCTAAACCGAGAAGTTTCGGAGATATTTGACATTTTATAAAAAATTTGGAAGAACCGTTATAACTTTCTTCGTGTAGTAGTGGAGTAAAAAACAGGGGAAAAGTCGCTTCCTTCTCGAGTTTTTTTTTTTAATCTTAGAACAAACCTAGATATATACCATTTCGTTAAGTAGGTCGATGTTCATTAGAAATCATGAAATACGACATTTTTTAGTGGTCACGGACATTGTTATTTTTAAAAAGGTGTGAAATTTTTTTTTTTTAAATCATGTTTTTTTGAACATCTAATGCCATAACTTAAAAACGAATGGAGCTATCCACATGAACTTTTTTTTGTTATAAAACACACTTAAGCGCTTCTATCTGTGTATAGTATTGTTAACTAAAACATTGTTAAGTTTGTTAAAAACTTAGATAACCTTGAAAGTTCAGAAAATACGCAGTCAAATTTTCACTAAGCTACAAACTTTTTTGTTTTTGGAAATTTTATAAAACATGCTGCGAAGAAAATAAAGCCAAAAGACCAAAAAAGTTTTTGATAGCATAAATTTTATTGTGTCTTTTACAGTTTAGGTACAGTGATTTTTTTTAGAGCGCGCGAATTGCAGAAATTGAATATTAATACGTCCGCGTCCACTAAAACTAACTAGTCTCAGGGCGGTGTACTATTAACGTTATTCGTTTTCGTCGAAGGTCAAATTATAAAACCGCTGCCCAAGGAATCACTACTTCCACATCCAGATCTTCTATCCAAGTCTCTCAGAACGAAACAAATTTGAATGTGGAAATCATTTTTTATGGAACTTTAATAATATAATATTTGAAATCGTCTACCCCAAAAACCTATAAAACGATATGCCACATCGGTAGGGAGGCTGAGGGTGGTGGAATAAAGTAAGTAGTAGTGGTGGATAAAGTAAAAAAAAATTGAGACCTTTGGTTCTTCACTAAATGACAATTTTATTTTTTTCGCCCCCTTGAATAATGGGGTGGGAGTTGGTAATGTGGGTGGTTAGCGCCAAAAAAAAATTTTGAGAGCTTAGCTTCTCTTATATATACTAAATACCAGTTTTATGGACTCTTACTTGCTTGATTTGTCTATTTACCTCCATTTACCCCCAACCCTGTTACGGAATAATCTAGTTCCAGATCTCGTTAAAATACATGGTACGTGTACCAAATTTCAAGTCAATAACTTAAACGGTTCCAGAGTAATCGTGCGCACAAAAAAGTTACAGACAGACCGACAGACAGAATTTTTTTTGCTCAAACTTAAAATCTCGACGTTTCATGACATTCTAAGCCTATTTGGATAATACAAATTTTCAAAAATATTTTTGTCCATACTATATTTCCACTGAATGTGGAAGTAAAATGTGTAACGATATTCTTTCTCTTATTACCACTTGTATTATATTGTAGAACGTATGGTCATTGTGCAAATTGTGCGTGGATTATCTACTTAAAAAATATTTAAGATAAATAAGCAATCTAAGTTTCATTGTAAAATGGAATGAATTTTATGTGGCGTAGTAATAGAGGAAAACGATAAACTTGTGCACAAGCCATGGAAACTGAGTTTAGAGACTATAATTAGGAAATTAAAAAAGACTTAATTTAGGATGTTTTTCTCTTTTTTGTTACCTAATTTAGGCGAAAATAATACGTTTACTCAATTCACAGGTCTACAAAAAAAAAAAAAAAAATTCTTCTCCGAGGACTAAACCTATCATGCCTTAAGTATTTTTGTATGCTGAATCCGAATTTTCAATTAAAAAAATTTTCTACCGCGTAGATTTCGAGTAAATTCCGGTTTTTATTGTCAAAAAAACCGTATTTTGACGATAAAAACCGGGATTTACTCGAAATCTACGCGGTAAAATTTTTTTTTAATTGAAAATTCGGATTCAGCATACAAAAATACATAAGAAATGATAGATTTAGTCATTGGAACAGAATTTCTTTTTTTGTAGACCTGTGTACAAAGTGCACCTGTGCCACAGATCTACAAGAAAAAAGTTCTGTTCCAAGGGCTAAACTTATCATTCCTTATGTATTTTTGTGTGCTGAATCCGAATTTTCAATTTAAAATTTTTTTTACCGCGTAGATTTCGAGTAAATCCCGGTTTTTATCGTCAAAATACGATTTTTTGATAATGTTTGACGTTTGCTTGAAATCTAAGTGGAAAATTCGGATTCAGCATACAAAAATACTTAAGGCATGATAGATTTAGTTCTTGGAGTAAATTTTTTTTTTGTCGACCTGTGTTATTGTGTGGATCTAGGGTAAAAATGCAATGCATGGGAGTTTCGGATAGGGACTCTGACAGAGGAAATGTCGGATGCAAATATTAAGATTGCAACGTGCTTTAAGAAACTGTCTTTTTTATTTTGCTCCAATAATAACGCAAAAAAAGGAAAACTCGATAGTTTACTTTTTATCAAAACACTCCAAAATTGTTACTTTTCCTAAACTTCTGTTTATGGGATTTTATTAACCCCCTAGTTGCGCAACATTTTTTCCATTTTACTATAATATTATTTTTCACCGTTTCCGAGATCCCAATGCAATGCATACTCCATTTAAGATTTTTAATTCCTTTTTGCCTTCAACCTTAGTCCTTAATGTGTCACTGGAAAAAATAAGTTATCCTTTCAGATCCTAAAACGTGATAAAACAGTCCTAAACATAAAAAAATAATAATGTTCCGTTACACAATACATAATCACTATTATTCTACGAAGTGTAAGGCGCGCGTACGCTTCGACAATTCCTCCATACTAAAAAATTCGTAACTAGCAAACTATTGCTAATAATGAAAATATTTTTTTTTTTTAAATTTTTTTAGTCTATTGACTTCATTTTCTTCACAGCATGTTACACAAAATTTTCAAAAACAAAAAATTTCCTCGCTTAGTGAAAATTTGATGGCGTATTCTCTAAACTTTCAGAGTCATCTACGTTTTTGGCATGTTTACATTTTTTTTTATTAGCAATTCTATGAATAGAGAGAAGCGCTTAAGTGTGTGTTTTATAACAAAAAAAAGTTCACATCGATAGCTCAATTCATTTTTGAGATATGGAATGGATGTACAAAAAAACATGATTTAAAAAAAAATTAAATTTTACACTTTTTTTTTAATAAGAATATCTGTGACCACTAAAAATGTCGTATTTTGTGTTTTTATATGTAAAATGATGTTGTTGGTAATACCCACTGAGTCTGATCTTGTTCTAAGCTCATAAAAAAAAACGACACAATTTTACCTCTTTTTCGCTCCACTATAGGAGATCCTTATTTGCTCTTTGGTACGTAGAAAGAACACAAGATGCGCTACTCTCTACAATAAAAATAAATTCTATAATAGTATACCAAATGTTTTATTTTTCACGTTACATTTTGTCAAATTCAAACCTCAAAAACTTTTTTATTTCAAATGGAACACCCTGTAAATTTTTACATCAAATTATGTTAAACTAAATTCCCTTTTCTCTAGTATAAGCATTGTAGGGGTTAAAGTTACAACTTTTTGAAATATTGGCAATTTTCTTAAATGTCCAAAAATTTTTAATAAAAATTGCCATCAACTTACCATTTGCAAATTTCGCTTTATCCGTCCAAAAATTCGTCTCAAAAAATTGGGGTCTGTATTTTCATAAAAATCTCTTCACAAAAAGTTACTCGTCTGGGGTAATCGGTTGGTCGAAGCTTTTGTAGCCGAGAGTAGGCATGTCTTCTATGATCATGTAAAATTATCTGTATCGAGGAGTAAGTCAATCCCAAATCAAAAGTTGCCGCTCATATCGATGATCTTGGAAACGCGTCAAAATATCCCAAAACGTTTATTTGATTGTCTTCAGATTCCCTAACAGATTTAGTTCTTCTTCTTGGAGGATGAGTGTTTCCGGCACGAAGAAACTTGTTTTTCAGTCTTGAAAACTTTTGTTTATTCATCCGCGGCAAATTGGGCTATTTGACATTAAATTCGTGACAGGTTCTTGCAACGATTTTCTGGCAGTTGCCGTGTATCACAAATAAATAAAAAATCACTTCATTGGAATAAAGAGCCATTTTCGTTCATGAAAGACCAGAAAAACGTGTTAATTACAACTAAAAACTGACAGTTTAAAAGTCCATTTGTTCTTTTGTCTTTATTGCTTCAATTGTTCTATAGGCTTCTACGTTTTTTTGGATAAATTATAATTTTCAAAAAAACCTGCGAATTCAAAAAGTACATGTGGTTAGGTATAGGACATGCTGCTATAAATCCACCTCAAATTTAATTCTCTATCGATTGCCATAATAAAATTTGGTACGTGCCATTTGATAGAGAAAATATACTAAAATTATCCAATAAGCGTTTTACAGTGTATGGTGGATGGTTTCTGTTCTTGTAGGTATCGAGTAGCAAATGTGTTACATGTTCTTGGTATTACTTTATCACATTCTCCATAAATAATAATCAAATCTAAAAGTCTTCGTGGGTGCATTTTTTAACATAATGATTGACATTAATGATTGTTTCTAATCAAGGGTAAGTTGATGGCAATTTTTACTAAAAATTCTTGGACATTTAAGAAAATCGTCAATATTTCAAAAAGTTGTAACTTTAACCCCTACAATGCTTATACTGGAAAAAGGGGAATTTAATTTAACATAATTTGATGTAAAAAAATGCAGGGTGTTCCATTTGAAATAAGAAAGTTTTTGAGGTGAGAATTTGACAAAATGTAACGTGAAAAATAAAACATTTGGTACACTACTATGGAATTTATTTTTGATGTAGAGAGTAGCGCATCTTGTGTTCTTTCTACCTACAAAAGAGCAAATAAGGATCTCCTACACGAAGAAAGTTATAACGGTTCTTGCAAAGCGTTGCACCTGTCAAATTTTTTATAAAATGTCAAATATCTCCGAAACTGCTCGGTTTAGGTATAGGGTGTGCTACATATTTTGACTCAGAATTTTATGATCATTTCGAAAAGTCGAAAATATATAGTGTTCCATTTAAAATAAGCAAGTTGGTATCGACTTCCGGTATTTCCGGAAGTGCCGCCATTTTGAAATTATTATTTTCTTACTCGCAATGGTCGACTACGGTAAGATACCAAATCTCAAATGTCTATCTCATCTGCAAATGGGAAATATTCTATTGGCCGCCTTAAAAGAATCACCCTGTAGTAACGACAAAAAAATGTTGAAAATTTTTATTGTTCAAATAAGCTTAAAATATCATGAAACGTCGAGTTTTTAAGTTGGAGCGAAAAAAAAATTCTGTCTGTCGGTCTGTAACTTTTTTTTTTGTACGCACGATTACTCTGGAACCGTTTAGATATTGTCTTGAAATTTGGTACACGTGAAATTCCAAGCGGTCTACAATTGTAGACGGTGATCTCTATATGACCTTAAAAATTTCCAAGAATTAGAGTAAAATCAGTAGTTTAATTATTGGAAACTATTTAAAAGTGTAAATAAAGAGAAGATTGTGCAGTGGCAGTGCTTTTGGTCCCCTAAGTAGTGCCAAAGTGAGTAAAAACTTGAATTTTTTACAAAAGTGACATTTACGCAAATTAACTTTGACGTTAAAATTTTATATATTACATAACCTTATATCTATTGGGACAATTTACAAAATCAGCTCTCCGACCAGTTGGTCTAAACTGGTCGGAAACATCCCTCAAATTTTTCGGCAAATAAAAAATAAACTAAATCTAAAATCATTAACATGGCTCAAAACGTAAAGGATATTTCATCTTCGATGGATATCGCGCAGTTTTCATCTCTTCCATCGGACACGGAGAGTGAGAAAAGCTTCAAACTCCCAAATAGAGTAGAAAGAAAACTTACAAAACGCAAGATGAAAAATGAAAAAAGAAAGAAGGAATCGATAACAGAATCTGATTCGGACAGTCAGAACAGCCAAATTTTTAGAACTACTAAGAACACCTCAGAAAAAAATGCTAATGTAAACATATCACCATTTCAACTTAAGAAAAGAAGAATTCAGGACGAAACAAATTCAAAAATGACCCACCCATCTGGAAAAAATGAAAAACGAAACTTACAACCTACAGACATCTCCACCAAAAACAAATTTCAAAAATTAAATGAAATAAATTCCATTAACGATGACATGAACCAAGAAGTAAATCAGCTTACATCAGACCATGACGAAAACAAACCACAAACGCTAAGAAAGATTAAACCACCGCCAATCATTGTCCATGGACAATTTGAGGTTATCAAAAACATGAATAAAGTATTAATAGAAAAGCTTAGTGGGACGTTCCATTGGAGAAATACACCGAATTCCTCTGGATTATATTTAAGTAATAAAGAGGATTGGGTAGTATGTAAAAACATGTTTAAGGAACATGAAATTGACTTTCATACCTTCACTTGGAAAGACGAAAAAAATCATGCTTTTGTATTAAAGGGACTACATCAAGAGGTTGAAGTTAGCGAAATAAAAGAGATAAATTCAAATTAATTACTTAATGTTAAAGAAGTATATAGGATGAGAGGTACAAGGTACCCCTCTTATCTTGTTGTAACATCGGCAGACATTACACAAAAAAATATTGAGCAAGTAAAATTTGTGCAACACACAGAAGTCAAATGGGACAGGCATGTGAATAATAAGCTAATTATCCAGTGCCACAGATGTCAGGTATGGGGACATGCAACAACAAATTGTCATGCAACACCAAAATGTCTTAAATGTGCTGCCTCACACTTAACTAGAGATTGTACGCAGAGCCTAAACGTCCCTGCTAAGTGCGCCAACTGTCGAGCTACGCATTCTGCAAATAACACATCCTGTCCTGTGTACCAACGTAAAATTCAAGCAATTGAACAGAACAGGCTCCCGATAGTATCGCGAAATCCAGTAATGAAGTACATAGCAGCACCACAACCGAGAATAAATGCGTGGGCAAATATTCCGATAAATGATAACAAGGATTTTCCGCCGCTACCGTCATCAACTATGAAATCACAGAAACCTGCCACTTCCTTCCAAACACATTCAACCCCTGTACCTCATGGCCCATCAACTGGAACAGGATTAGGAGTTGGAGCTTATTCTGAAATTCAGTCCGTTTATAAAAATCTTCAATAAGTAATCGATTTGAAGGATGTGTTGAGACAAATGAGGTTGCTCACTGACCTATTATCACAATGTAACACAAAAAGAGAAAAGTTTGAGGTATTTTTCAACTTTATGATGGATATCTCAGACGATGCCGATTAATTTCATTCTTTCTTCATGGAACGCAAATGGTATAGGTAACAAAATTCCTTTTCTCATAAACTTTCTAATGAGGCATAAAATTGATATTATGCTTCTCAATGAAACAAAACTGACGAGACGAGATAAACTGCGTATTCGGGGGTATACAACAATACGAAAAGATAGGGACAATAATAACAGAGGGGGTGGGGTGGCCATAATCATAAAATCAGATATAGCGCACACCCATCGTTCCTTGCAGAATACCTTTGTGGAGAACGTGAGTGTGACGTTAGAAGATGGCATGAGTATTGTCGCCGCATATAATAGCCCTGTGAACGGCTTCACAGCGGGTTGTCTTGACAATTTAATTAATGCTGGCCCACGTTGTCTTGTCATAGGCGACCTTAACGCCAGGCACCATGCATGGAACGGCCATCGCAATAACGCCAATGGCAACACTCTTTTTGAGTACGTCAATAACAATAATGTCGTCTTGCAGTACACGGATGAGCCCACCCACTTTCCAGACAACGGCGGTACTCCGACAACCCTCGATTTAGTGATCAACAAGGGCGTGATGAACGTCACGTTACCGGTTGCACTGGAAGAATTAATGTCTGATCACAATCCAATTCTCTTAGAATTACAAAACATGTCGAGGGAGGATAACACAATTAAGGTTACATCATACAAAAACACTAACTGGAGAGTATACAAACAGTACATAAATGACCAAATCACACTAAACAATAACATTAACACCGTCGCTCAACTGGAGAGTGAAGTGGACAAGCTCGTCAAGGTGCTCCAGAATGCCAAAAGAAGTGTTGCACAAACTATAACTATAGACCCATACAAAGACGAACTTGACGAGGCGGTCATACGAGACATACGTACGAAAAACACACTAAGACGGCGTTGGCAGCGAAATCATGATGCTGACGCTAAGGCTGAGATGACAAGACTACAAGGGCAGATTAGAGCTGCCATCAGTATCTCAAAAAACAGAAAATGGAGCGATAAGCTAGAAGCCTTAAATCCTCAAGATAACTCGTTGTGGAAGCTGGCCAGAGCCTTAAAATGTAAGCGGGAAACCATGTCCGCCCTGAGCAATCAAAATCACACACGATCTTTTTTGACCGACACGCAAAAGGCGAACCACCTAGCAGACAATTTTGAACGAATACATAACACCAACGGACTGAATAATCCTGAGCATGACCGCATTGAAAATCTGACACAACAGATTATTGGCCACGATATCGAAATTACGCACGAACAGTTTCTAAACATCATGGTCAAACTTTCCGAAATTATGCAGTTAATCAAGACTTTAGCAAATAATAAAGCTCCGGGAAAGGACGGTATCGATAACAGGCTACTTAAATATCTACCGAGGAAGGGTATTGTTCAGCTTGTATACATCGTTAACGCGATCCTGCGATTACAGCACTGGCCTCATCAATGGAAATGCGCTGTGGTGGTCCCCATACTGAAGCCGAATAAGAATGCCAGACTCGCTGGCAGTTACCGACCCATCTCATTACTATCAACTATTTCTAAATTGGTGGAGAAGGTCGTCCTGAGCAGAATTAATTCTGCTCAGGAGGGACTTCACGTCGATGATGAGCATCAATTCGGTTTCAAGAAAGGACGCAACACAACACAGCAGATTGTTAGGATAGTTAACGATGTCAAGGTGCAATACAACCTCGGGAAGAGTACCACCATGGTGCTCCTAGATATCGAGAAAGCGTTCGATACAGTCTGGATTCCAGGGCTGATATATAAACTACACAACTATAATTTTCCTAGTCATATTATTAAACTAATTTACTCGTACGTGACGGGCAGATCGCTGCAAGTACGAGTGAATAACAAACTCTCCACAACACGGGACATTCGCGCGGGCGTCCCGCAGGGGTCATGTCTTTCACCTAAATTATTTAATTTATACGTCTCTGATTTTCCGTCTTAAAGCATACATGGCGCGGGCAACGACGTATTATGACCAGTGGAAAATCAAGGTCAACGAAGAGAAATCGGAGGGTATGATTTTCTCCCAGAATTTCACAAAAAACAAAATTATTACACCAATCTCGATCAAGGGGGTCAAAATTCAAACAAAAGAATCTGTGAAGTATCTAGGAGTTCATTTACACACCAGACTGACTTACAACAAGCACATAAACGAAACTATACGCAAGGTCTATTCCCTGTCTAGAAGTCTGTACCCTCTAATGGCAGGGAATAGTAGACTAAACAGAAATAACAGGAAATTGATATACACGACCGTCGTGAGGCCAGCTCTTACATACGCAGCGCCGGCATGGTGCAGCGCGTCTGCCACAACGATTAAAAAACTCTCCGTGTTAGAACGAAAATTCCTACGCCTCATATCAAATTCAAGCAGATACACCTCCCTCAGAGTCTTATACGCCCGTTGTAACGACATTGTTCCACTAGCGGAGTACATCAAAACCATATCACAAAAATTTTATCAATTTAAACTAGATGATAGTCCGCTAACAAACAACATTACACGAATAAGAGAGCATAATGCACCGTTTCGGATTAAACACAAATTACCATACCAGGCGCTGCCCATTTTTCGACAGCCCTTGTAGCCACCCATTCTTGTACTAAAACTAAACTTATTACCCAATCTCTCTCCCTTTTCTCAACTTTTTTTTTTCTTCTTTTCTTTATGTAGTTTTTGTTTTTATCCCTTATTTATTTTTGTTTCTAAATTATTATTCCAAATTTGAAAACTTACAAAACATATATAATTATTTAAAATTTCAAAAACATTTGGTACCAAAACTTAATAATTACAAAAAGTTCAACGGCATGGCATAGCCTTTCTCTTTTTACGTGTCATTATCTACAGCAGGTATTTTCAGTGAGTTGATTTCCTGTCTCAACAATGCAAATTTAAAATAGTGCATGTGCTTTTTCTACAATTATTTATATTTGTTAAATTTTTCAGTTGTGTTAAGTCGTAAGACATAAGACTATTTTACTTCCCTAATGAACCTACTAGGTAGGTAGGAGTAGGGTAATTGTATTAATTTATTTTATTCTGTCTCGACCTCGTTCCTGCCCAGCCCTTCAACTGCCGCGGAGCCTTGGCTAACGGATGTCCGGCTGGACACGGAAACGAGTGTCAAGAAGAAATTGTATTTTAAATATGAAATAAATCTGATTTGATTTGATTTGATTTTGGTACACGTATGTACATTAACGGGATTTGGAACTAGATTATATTTTCGTCTTATTCCGTTGAAGGGTTGGGGGGTAAGTTGGAGTAAATGGGGGTAAATAGGTAAATCGAGCAGGTATATACAAGAGAAGCTAGCTAGCTCTTTTTTAGCATTAGCCACCTTCATTACCACCCACACCCCATTACTAAAGGGGAAGAAAAAAAATGTGATTTAGTGTCTTTACAAGAACCAAAATCCTCAAAATATTTTTTTACTTCTTCCACCCCCACTACCACCCCCCCATCAACACCCCCACCCCAGTACGATTTCAAATATTATATTATTACAGTTTCATATACTATTATTATCACACAAAAAATGTTTCGTTGTTAGAGACTTGAATAGAAAATCTGTATGAGAGTAGTGATTCCTTGGGCAGCGGTTTTTAAATTTGTGGTTATTTTTTTGTTATAAAGAATTTACCAACAGTAAAAGAGTGGCACTATTGGAAATTGAAGACAAGGTAAAACAGTGGAGGGAATTTATGCAAAACATGTGTAATGACGAAAAACGTGAAAATCTAGTAGCAACCAATTGCAATACTGGGTCAACAATCACTCATATGGAATTTTCTCGAAAACTATCAATCCTAGAAAAAGTTTCAAATAAGAAAGTTGCCTTCATCCTTTATGCAGCCACAAGTCACCTTTTTACTTAGTGTGCATTCTGTTGATAAATCAATAAGTTAATAAAGTCAATATGTAATAGATAATATAGTATATTATAATATTCTGATGAAATTCAAATATTAATGTAACTTACTACTTACATTTTAGTTAATTATGTTTTAAGTTTCTAAAATTTACTATTGCAAACTATTAAACTATTATTTCCCAATATACTTGGTACATATTGCGAAAGATAAAAAAAGTTTCTCGCTGGCTATATTTAATCCCGCAAATACTCATATTTCATCTATAGCCTTATTTAAACCATCATATTTTGTACTCTTAGTATTAAAATTTGACCTTCATAATTTAAAAAAATATATACTCGTAACACGATAAAAACTAATTGTTTTATACCTCGATTTTCAAAGAAATTTAAACCAACAAACTTATAAATAAGGAAGTAAATAAATCAATATCTATACTTATAAGTAGGTAATATAGTGACACGAAAAATGTGAAAGATTTGTTGGTAATCAATTATCAGGACTTATTTCATTATATAATGAAAGCTGTCTTCAACATAAGTGTTATTTTTAAGCAGCAGTCATCTGTCATTTCTGAAGAACTATTATTTCGAATTATCCCATGTAGTGTTCACGATAATTTGTTTGTCAAATATTTGCCAAAAAGAGTTAAGAGTACTTAGTTAATGATTATTAAAATATTATTTACAACTTGTCAAGACAATATAGCATAAAAAACTAACCTTTTTTGGAAACTGAATAACGACAATTTAAATCTAGCAGTTTCAAAAAAAAAGATAATTAACCGTGCCTATATCTGTGAGTAGTAAATCCTTGGAATTTGAAGAGGACACATACAAAGATCAGAATGGGGATGGCCTCTTCAAATGTTAATTCAAGATTTTTTCTACTTGCACTTTGAGTTATCTGTGAATTGAAGATAAATTAGAGTGAAACATGTCTAAGCTTATATCCAGCTCAATTATTTCTGCTTGATAGAGCGAATAATAATAACTGCAATATATTGTAAATTCAAACTAGAACGACGTTTACTTTTGTTCCATCGTATATTTCCAATAAATTCGTCAATATCACAGTACCAAATTTTACAGTAAGTTCGGTTGTATACAGTGATCAATGACATAAGGACCATTAACTCTATTATTCTATCTGCCACAGGGAACTGTTTTGAGTTCCATTATTTTCATTTCATACATTAATATCTTTGACGTGGAAAAAACATGCGTTATTGTATGATACGCAGATGATACAGCCACTTACATCGAGTGAAGCAGTTGGGACGAAGCAAGAAGAAAGTCTAAAAAATTTTTACAATAAAATTAAAATATGGTTGGACTATAACCACCTAAAGTTAAAATATAATAAAACATTTTTTTTTCATTCTCGTCAAATCCAGCTACATAATCTCAGATAGATGAACTGTGAATACATGTAGAGATGTGCAGACTAAATAATATATATAGATGTAAAATTAGGATAGAAAAAGGCATCCGTAATAAAATATTTAGGTGTAATTATTGACTGCAACCTGAGATAGGAAGAAAAAGTTTAAGCAGTTTGCAGCTAACTAAGAAAACTTATATATGTTGAAATTATTAATAAATACTCTAAGCTTTGGATTGCTGCAGGCTGCCATTACGCTTTGGTGCAGTCAGTGATTACTTAATATGGTATTATAATTTGGAGAGCTGCCTATAACAATTCTATGCAACATTTATATACTGCAAAAAAAAAGAGTCCCACTCAATATTTCACCGAACAACTTTATTTAGTAATGCAGGTAAATAATCTACGAGCATTTTATGCTCTTCAAATAATAAAATATGTATCCAACAAGAAACCAATAGTGAACGTAGAACATTATCCCACTCGATACATAACAAAACTTAATTATGCACCACTTTTTATGGAAAAGATGCTGGGCCCGAGAAATTATTTCAGCAAAAATATATAACAGACTAACATTAAAACTCAAAATCTTTCATAATAAGTCGTATGAATATTGTATAGAACTGGCCGAAATTTAGATTAAACAGAAATAACATCTTTATCAACAAAATATTTGATAAAATATAACAGCTTCATCATTGGCCATTATCCGTTAGAAAACTTTTATCTATACAGTATACTACTCTCTCATTGCCATTCTTATCTAAAATGTTCAAAATTTTATTTCACCTTCTGATTTCATATCAAAATAATATTTTCGATCTGTTTTGTGTTGTAATTATTTACATTTAGTCCAGTCAACGAATAGCTCAAAGGGTGGTGTAGAGTGCGTGAGCAGGGACCTAAGCGATTCCTTTAGAAAGTTGTTCAGGGTACTTAAGGAGTGAACATACTAAAAGTCCTGACGCCTAGGTGGTGAGCCGGAGAGGTGGGGGGTGAAAGAATGTCCCACTTTTGGTTTTTTCTCTTATATCTCGAAAATGGTGCGTCGTAGGGAAAAATTTTACTTACACCAAATGAAAGCTCATGAAATTCTCTACAACTTTCGTTTTATATACTTTTTTCGAGTTCGCAACCGTTTTCGAGCTACTCGCTTCGGAAAGGTAAAAATTTTCGAAAAACAGATTTTTACCTAAAATTTACGCCACAGCTAGGGTAAATACACCGGATGTGGCCACTATCCTAGTTATTTTGCTCATCCTCTCTTCCCACAAATCAGTGTCATTATGTCAATTGCGAATGGGGTGGTGGGAGAAGCCACAATAAATTGCTACGATGCTGTTCGAGTTGGTAAAGAGGCAATGAATAAGATAGTGGACTTGCCATTCTCAGACATCAAGTTGTCCCGCAAAGATCGTGCATTCACTCTTTCCTCTGTCAGCTCATCGATAAAAATTCGCGATGAAAAGGTTGCAGTTTGTCCCAACATGTGGGGGTGGAAACATGTAGGAGGCACCCTGGTGCCAATTACAACAGAAGATCCACCAACACCGGAGGTCCTACTGAAAACGATATTTTGCCGCTGCACCAAGGATTGTGGTAGTGGCAAATGTGAATGCCGGAAGGGCGTGCCTGTTTACGACGAGGACGACGATGAAGACGACGTAGAGCCCCTTCAGCAAGAACCACCCACCACTGAGGATGAGGATGCCATGGATGAGGAACCCTTGTCAGGAGCCTCACGGCCAAAGAGAATGAAAACGTGAAGGAAAGGAATATATAACAATAGGAAAAAAACAAAGGAATGGATATCCAGAATATTCTAAATCTCGATTTTAATGTCTTTGAGCAATTCGAGTATTACGTCATAGATATTTTTTTATTTAGAGCTAATAAATGACAGATATTAGGAAGGTAAATATTCAGACTACTTTATTTTTATGGAATACATCGCTTTCTACTTAAGCAGTCAAAAAATATATGATCCAAATCTGCACAGCGACATTGCAAGTATCGCACAAGTCTGTGTCCACAACTCCTATCTTCTTGAGGTGCGCCGGGTAGCACCCGTGACCAAATTATAGTCTGTTAATTGTAGTTACTTCTCTTCTTGAGTATTTTAAATCTTTATGCCAATAACAAGTAGGAATATCTGGCTGAATGGTTGTGTAGCGAGTAGAATTTGTTATACTATATTCTTTCCATAAGGTTGACCACGCATTTTTACTTTTTTTTTCAATATACTTATACACTCTTGGACGTGTAGTTCACTGTTCAAAATTTCTCCATCGTTAATACTTTTTTGTTATGACGTCTACTTCTTCATTATGTTCTAAGCCTGTATGAGCTTTAACGCGCACAAATTTGATTAACCTTCCTCTTTCTTTTAATTTATTTACTAACATTTTAATTTCAGCAATACGCGTATGAATAGTGTAGTTAATGTCTTGAGCAATAGCAATACTTTGAAGAACAGACAGTGAATTCGATAAAATAGTGGAATGTTCATGTTCATTTCTGACGACGTATTCTAAGGCTTTGAGGATAGCCATAGCCTCGGCACTATAAATAGAGGTATCTTCGTTAAGCTTATATGATCTGTGTATAAAATTAAATTAATAAAATGACTTACCTTATATTTGACTTTTTTTATCATCTTTAAAATACAATTTTCTATTTTTCAGGTAAAAATCTGTTTTTCGAAAATTTCTACTTTTCTGGAGCGTGTAGCTCGAAAACGGTGGCGAATTCGAAAAAAATATATAAAATGAAGGTTGTCGAAAATTTCATGAGCTTTCATTCGGTATAAGAAAATTTTTCGCTACGACGCACCATTTTCGATATATAAGCGAAAAAACCAAAAGTGGGACATTCTTTCCCCCCTCACCCCTCCGGCTCACCTCCTAGACGTCAGGACTTTTAGTATGTTTACTCCCTAAGAACCTCGCTTAGGTCCCTGCTCACGCACTCTACACCTCCTTTATTGACTGAGCTAATTCTAAAATCATTTCGCAAAACTGAAATATATCTTTAGAAGAGAAAGAGGGCATCGGAATCGTATCGCAAGTTTATTGGTTATAAGACTAGTGAAAAACTATCAATATGGTATCCGGATTAGATATAATATTATGTTGACTATAATAATGTATACCCTCGGTTTCACTATAATTCTTCATTAGAAAATGTAACATCATGTCATAAATGCGAGGGCGGTTAAATTATAGTCATTATAAAAAATGAATTAAATTTTGTAGTTATTAGTAATTGCCTTACGACAAAAAATAAGGACGCTAGGAATTTTCGATTTCGCCTGACAACAATTTTTATATAAACCATTCTTATCTGAATAACAGATGAGGGTATTAACTTCTTATGCCGGATCTTAGACTATAACAGTTAAAGAAAAAAACATGAAATAACAATTTTTCACGAAAGGCACAAAATCCATTGACCTACTACTATTTTTTTAATCTCACACTAAAATGTCAAATACCAAAATACTAAACGCTACAATTGAACACTACCTTGAAAGCGAATTTGGCCAACAAAATTGGCGTTATTTCGAAAATTAAGGATTAAAACCCTGACCTCTAAAACAAATTGCGATTGTGTTTTTGACTCTTTAACAGATCTCCTGTAAGTAAAACTGTAATTAAGTGCCATTAACGGCCATAAAATTAAGATTATTCATAACCTGCCCTAACTTAAAATTATAGGCACGTACTGATCAATTATATATAATATGAGTTACAATTTGTTAGCAAGACGAACTTTTTAAGAAAGTGACATTCATGTTCGTGTAATGAATAACAAATTATTTAAATTATTGAAATAAGTCTTTAAAACCATTGCTTGTTCATTACAAAAAATACTCTATGTTAATCAGAGAGGTAGAGTTTCCTACAATAAAAATTGTATAATTGACTGAACTGATTGAATAACAATAAAACTTCAACCCACTCAAAAATTGACGAGAGTCGGAGAAGAAATATTAATTAAAATAACTTTTTCACTGGTAATTTACACCTCGGCAGGATGCGGATGGCACAATGGCTGTGATTCATCGGTAACTCATTTGATTTTAATAGCGCTTGCCGTGCTCCAAGTTCCATGTCCCACACGTGTATGCTACATTGATTACTTATATATACCGCCAATTAGCTCAAGTACTATAGAGTGGGAAGTTATTATTTATATACACATCTGCTAACCTCGCCTCTATCGCATGCGAATAAATACTAATTAAACAACAAAAACAGGGTATTTTTACTCAATATCTTCATTAAAATTTAATAGATTCGTTGAAAGATTAACAGTTCTTTTGAAATTATATTTGGAGGAGACACCAAATCACTTTGAGATGAAAGTTGACGAGAATACATTTCATATTTTCAATTTTATTAGCTAACACATGCTATTAATTTTATACGTGATATTTTAAAATTTTCCAAATTTCTGTAGCAAACTGTAAAAAGTTAATAAAGTATTAGTTATAAAACATTGCGCTCGACATTGCGTAACTGTTTTTAATAAAAATTTAGAAAATATAGATAACAATATTGAAACACAGCTGCGAATATTCATTTGTTTTTCATTAGTGGGAACATTTTTCTTCGAATTTAAACCAGCTTAATAAAAAAAAAACATGCCACATAAATTTCAAATTCAAACACAGAGTTTCCCAGAGAGAAGCTATTTTATTGAAAAAGCATGGACACACAACCATTCCCTCCGACATTACCGTCTATCGAAGCTGGGAATAGAACCCTGGAGGGATGGACTTCTAGTCGCGTTTCGTCAAATAACTCGCTTTAGTCCACTGTGCTTCCGTGGTTAATTGTATACAGTATGTCTCACTTTTCATGACTCCCATATCAGAGCTCCCTTATTAACAATGTGATTTTTTTTAAATTTGAGTGGAGGAGATTGTTTCGCGGTAAAATATTTAAAAATCCACCAGTGGCGTCCGTCGTTATGAAGAAAAATGAACCTAATTTTTCAAGAAAAGATATCAAAGTTTTAACTGTAAAACAATCTCATAATTCTATTCGTTGTTTAGTACAGTAACTAGAGGTTTTAACTTCGGAATAATGTCATATTGAACGGACTTCGTTCATTTTTGGCAGTATAATAGTAAATGTTTCACAGAAAAGTTTCTATATTATGCGGGGGCTTGCTTATTTATAAGGGGTGGATGCCACCTCTCAGGGGGTGTTACTTAAAAAATATATATATTTATTGGAGCTGAAGTAGAATCAAATTTTAAGATGAAAAGGTTCTATGCAATTATTCACATAAACTAATAGTTTTTAAGTTATAACAACTTCAAAATTGCGATTTTAGCTTAAAAAAAGGTATTTCCTAACGCCTTTCGTCAAGTATCTCGAAAAGTATTACTTTATCGAAAAAATGTTACAGACCAATTACAGAAAGTACAAACTGGGAATTAATTATATTTTTTGTTTATTGATGTAGGATTAATAACTTCTGAGATATTTAAGTTTATATTTGGTATCCAAGTGCTTCGAAATTACTTTTAAAGTTTAAAATGCATTTTTTTCTAAAGCAAGTGCTTTAAATGAGCAAAAAAATGTGAGCATCTAGGTAATGCTACATCTTAACGAAAAACTGTATTTGAGATAATTTTTTTAAATTACTGGCTAATTAGAGTAACAAAATGGCGACTTTTTTTATATAAAAAAAATATAAATAAGCATATTTTTTCGTCATAACTTCTTTATTTCTTATGTTACAGGAACGAGTAAAAAATAATTTGAAAGCGCAAATTTTCTTTAATTTCATTTCTTAGCATGCGTCACAATTTCTGGGATATTTAACATTTAAACTGCATTTTTCGTCTCATAAACGTTCGGACGCCATTTGTAAACTTTCATAACAAGCGAAATTCATTATCAGTTTATGAGCTTTATTTTTGGTCTCTACTCAATAAAACTAATATTTATTGAGGTATTTGGAAAAGGAAAAAAAAATTACGGTTTATTGAAAATACCTTTATAGTTTAAACTGTATTTTTTTCTAAAGCAAGTGCTGTATACAAACAAAAAGATTTGAGCATCTACGTCATGCTATATATTAATGAGAAACAGTGTTTGAAATTCCTTTTTTTAAATTACTGGCTAATTACAGTAACAAAATGGCGACGTTGTTATTAAAAAAATGTGTAGACGCACATTGCTTCGGTCATAACTTAATAACCTGTTATTCTACCTATTAGCATCCTTGACGTAAGTGTCACAGTTTCTGAGATATTTAACTCTCACTCTAAATAATTATCTTATGAACACTTGGATGCCAAATGTAAACTTAAATATCTCCTAAATTATTAATCCTACATCAATAAACAAAAAATATAATTAATTCCCAGTTCGTACTTTCTGTAATTGGTCTGTAACATTTTTCCGATAAAGTAATACTTTTCGAGATACTTGACGAAAGCCGTTTCGAAATACCTTTTTTTTAAGATAAAATCGCAATTTTGAAGTAGACTTAAAAACTATCAATTTATGTGAAATATTGTGTAGAAACTTTTCTTCTTAAAATCTGATTCTACTTCAACTCCAGTAAATATATATATTTTTTAAGTGCCACCCCCTGAGAGGGGGTGGCATCCACCCCCTATAAATTAGCACATTACAGAAACTTTTCTCTGAAGCATTTACTATTATACTGCCAAAAATGAATGAAATCTGTTCAATATGACATTATTCCGAAGTTTTGCATATTTTTTACCTCTAGGTACTGTAGTAGTTATCAAAAACTCACCAATACCGAATTTCAATAAGATAGTGTACTTGTTCACGTAATAAGAAAATGAAATTTTACTTTTTAACGTATCAATTATTACAGTCAACGTTATTCTCGGACATAATTAAGAGTGAATTAAGCTGGAATAATACATACTTTCCATATAGAATTAATCACATGACGTCAGTCAGTTTCCTTCTAACTCAAAAAAGAATTTACTTCTAAATTATAAAAAAATTATTTTAAAGAAATTTAATTCATGAACAATTCAATAAATAATAAAACATACATAGATAATTAAATCACAGTTTGCTAAACATATCCTCCATCCACGTCGATACATTTTTCTATCACTTTTCTGTTGTGCCGCAGGACTTTCCGTAATTCTTCTGGTGTTATTTGTAGGCAAGCTTCTCTTATTTTATACCGTAGTTAATTGTTCTGCGTTTTGAGTTTTTGTACACTAAATTTTTAATACGCCCCCAGAGGTAAAAATCTTTTGGTGTGAGATCTGGAGACCGAGGTGGCCATTCTTGAAGAGGACTTCTTGGACCTATCCATTTCAGGAGAAAATTTACATTAAGCCAGTTACGAACAACGTTCACATTATGAGCTGGTGCTCCGTCTAGTTGCAGTATTAAAGACTGTAATGTTTCGAGAGGCATATTTTCCAAAATATCAGTAAAATCTCCTTCAAGAAAGTTTAAAAATGTTTCGGCGTTTAATGTTTCAAAGAAGAAAGGTCCTATAATCTGCTCATTTGAAATCGCGCACTAAACATTAACTTTTTGCGACCGTTGACTTTTACGATCTATCATCCAATTGGGATTTTCAGCAGTCCAGTATCGTGTATGTTGACTACAGACCACACCATTTGTGTTGAATGTAGCTTCATCAGTATACATTATGTTTTTGAGAAAACCTCTGTCAATGAGAAAATTTCCTTGTGCCCAGAAGCAATAATCTAGTCTTCTCAAATTGTCACCTTCGAACGAAGTATGTAGGTAATTTGGTTTGAACGCTTTTACTCTGTTTCTTTTTAAACACCTCCATACTTTAGTTTTGCAAATATTTAATTGACGTACAACATTTCTGATACTGGCATGAGGATCTGCCAAACGCTGCAATTATTCGTTCTTCATCGAGATATCTGACATTATGAGTTATAAAGTATTTTCTTGGCCTTGGTTTTTGAACATTTCCAGAAGTATTGACCACATTATTAATATATGCTACTGTTTTAATGGGAATATTTGGTCGCTCTGGAAGCTGTGCATTAAAAGTTCTTGTAGCCTCAGAGCATGATGTATTTTCACCTACCATACGAATGTTAATTACTTAAATTAGTGATATCACTTAAATAATGAAATGTCACCTAAATGTCAAAATAATTTTGAATTAATAATAATAATAATAATAATAATAATAAATGTTTCTTTATTTGCATTAAATACAATAGAATAGAACAAGTAATGAATAAAAACTTGGCGACGTTCATATTCTAACCATCAGTTGTCATGGCCAACTTCTATTTAAAAGTTAGATGTTATGGGAACTGAATCCCACTTAAATTTCTTTAAAATAAATTTTTTCTAATTTAGAAGTAAATTATTTTTTGAGTTAGACTATTAAGTAAACTGACTGACGTCATGTGATTAATTCTATATGGAAAGTATGTATTATTCCAGCTTAATTCACTCTAATTATGTCCGACAATAACGTTGACTGTAATAGTTGATACTTTGAAAAGTGAAATTTCATTTTCTTATTACGTGAACACCAAGTACACTATCTTATTGAAATTCGGTACTGGTGAGTTTTTGAAACAACAAATAAGATTATGAGATTGTTTTACAGTTAAAACTTTGCCTAATATCTTTTCTTGGAAAATTAGGTTCATTTTTCTTCATAACGACGGACGCCTCTGGTGGATTTTTAAAATTTTACCGTGAAACAATCTCCTGATTGGTAAGTACCCTCCACCCAAATTTAAAAAAAATTTCATTGTTAATAAGGGAGTCATGAAAAGTGAGACATACTGTATAATAAATAAGAACAAATAAGGCAAAGCAAATCTCTTTGTAGGGAATTGTCTTACAATAGCAATTTTTTTGCTGAAACCTGTCCGAAACATGTACCAAACAGTTTTGGATTAAATCTGGATTCAGCAAGTCATTTGCTTAAACAAAAGAATGTTGAAAATTATGCTTTTTCGTAGTTTTTCTTAAATATCTCTGGTTGTATAGCTCGTATCGCAATGAATAAAAAAGGATATTGTTCAAAATAAATTTCCGAAGAAAACTAGATTTCTCCGAACCTTCTTGGTTAATTTGTCAAGTTGCAATAAATAAGAACAATAAAGAGCGGCCACTTTTAAACAATTCATGATAACTTAAACGATTATGTAACTATTTTGACGACATTTTAGGAGACAAAAAGTAAGTTTTGCACTCCGTTTTGCTTTGTTCAAGACATTCTATTTACAAGTAGCACGATATAATAGTCGGTTAAAAAATAAATATACTTACCATAAGTATGTTTATTTTTTTAGTTTTT
Organism: Rutpela maculata; assembly: GCA_936432065.2. Taxonomy (NCBI): domain Eukaryota; kingdom Metazoa; phylum Arthropoda; class Insecta; order Coleoptera; family Cerambycidae; genus Rutpela; species Rutpela maculata. The sequence continues at coordinate 124,360,074 of OW386285.2, forward strand.
GGTTTATGCTTAAAACTCATTTTAAAACAATAATAAAATAAGCTGATATACCTACTTGCTAGCTTTAACACCGCGAACTTCACCATGCTGAAAAACTGTCTGTGTTATTTTTGTAAAAGATGCCACCCATAAACATATCCAATCCACAGTGGGTAAATGGGCCCTTTCACTAGATTCTTAAATCTCAAAACAAATATGTTTATTTGAAAGCTAATTGATGGATATTCACCTTGTGCAACTCTGTTTCAAATATAAATCTCACAGTGTTTAATAAAAAAATAAACATTTATTACGCCAATTTGAACACTCATTTGACCTTGAAGCTGAGTGACGTCACACATCCCGGACTTATGTTGGCAGCATTTGCCAAAACGCCTAATAGCTACTAACATCACACCACAAATGACACATGTTTATTGTTTACGCTTTGTTTTGGGGTTATGTTCTGTGTATTCCTTTACGAATTATGTTTTGCTTTGTAATTATTTTCCCCCCATTTACCCCAATTTACTCCCCAACTCATCGATAGAATAAGATGAAAATATAATCTAGTTCCAGATCCCGTTAAAGTACATATGTGTACCAAATTTCAAGTCAATATCTTAAACGGTTCCGGAATAATCGTGTGCACAAAAAAGTTACAGACAGACCGACAGACAGACAGAAAATTTTTTCGCTCAAACTTAAAATCCGACGTTTCTTGACATTCTAAGCCTATCTGAACAATAAAAATTTTCAAAATTTTGTTTGTCTTTACTATACTTCCACTGGATGTGGAAGCAAAATTTAAAATATAATTTCACTCATTACGATGGCAGGCAATAAAAATTTAATTTTTGAGATTATTGCACCAATCAAATGCCATTATTAGTAGTAAGATAACTAGATCGGCTTTTGGTAGTACGAGCATGCAGTTTTATCGCTGTAAAATACTATACCAGGCGGCCCAGCCCATATGGACATCCTTGTAACATTTAAATGGGCAAATGAATTACTTTGAAATTTGGTGTAAGTAGTGATATGGGACACAATTTTCAGTGATGTGATGTAAATAGCATGCATTATTATCACTATAACACCCTATTCCGGGCGGTTCAGACCATATGGACATCCTTGTAACTTTTAAATGGACCAATGAATTACTTGAAATTTGGTGTCAGTAGTGATAAGAGACAAAATTTCCAATGTCGACTTCCGTTTTCAATGCAATTTACATAAATTTTATATTTTAAAATAATTTGAATAAAATTAGAAAAAATGATTAAATTATTATTCTTATTTTAGTTTTATTATAAAAAATTCATCCAATTTTTAGTTGGGACGACAACCTGTATATTTTTGCATATTTTGATCCTGCTGGCCAAAACACATTTTTTTAAAAGGACCTCCTATGGCCCCACCTGCTATTTAATTAGCTCAAATTACAAAAAATGCAAGCATACCTTCTCTTTGAAAATAAATTTGTAATTAAAAAAATTTTGATAATCAATTCTTTTCAAATTGACAACATTTTCAACACTTAATAGAACATTAATAGTGTACTATTAGTAATGTAGATTTGGCTAAAATTATCAAATTCTATTCATTAAATAAGCCGGAAAAAAATGTAAAATGTGGAAAAGTGATGAAACAGTACCGATTTGAAAAAATCCTTTTTTCGCGTGTTCCCTAGACACCCAGGAACATTCATCAGCATTGACCTCCACATTAACTCTGAAAATGAGAAAGTTGGGGGGGTTTGAAGTGCCGCATGCAAAAAGTTGCTGTCATAAAAAATTTATAAAATCAATATTTCGCCTCGGAAATGGGCTCTACGGGGTTTTTTTGGGTCGCTGATCACGAATCCAAATTGAGGAATTTCATATCCTAGTATGGAATTCGTGCCATTTTTTGATGAAAATTTCACTTCTTCGGGCGGAAATTTAAATATGAATATTGTGCTGCGAAAGTGTGCCCTAGGGGGTTCCTTGGGTCGCTGATCACAATTCCGAGGCAATTCCATATTCCAGACTGGAATACGTGCCATGGAGAATTCAATTTTTTCAGAAAAAAATTAAATATTAACCTTTTTCCACAAAAATGTGCTCTAGGGTTTTTTTTACTCGCTGATCATGATCCTGAGGTCCAAATTTAAGAATTCCATATTCCAGACTGGAATGCGTGCCATGGAAAATTCCATTTTATCAGAAAAAAATTAAATATTAACGTCTTTCTACAAAAATTTGTTCTAGGGGTTTCTTTTGGTCGCTGATTATGATTTTGAGGTCCAAATTTAAGAATTCCATATGCCAGACTGGAATACGTGCCATGGAAAATTCCATTTTCTATGGATGCTATAATGTGTGGCTGCCAAATTGGATGCGGAGCAGCTTGTGGTTGTCGCAAGAATGGCGTATATTGCTCTTAAACTTGTAAATTTTGTCACGGAAACAACTGCAATAATTGCGAGGCACCTGGAGCTGCAGACGTAACGGAAAATGAATCGATTTGTCCTGCTGAAATATCGGATGAACAAGAAGATGAAAGTGACACTGAAGAAGAACCAAATCCTGAATTACCAGTTCTCGAATATGATTCACATTATGATTGATCTAAATGATGTAAATTATATAAAAAAATAATGATAAATTAATTTTATTTAATTTTATCACACAGAATACGACCTTTTGTACCAACACAATAGATGCTATATTTTTATAAAAATTGTTATGTTTTAATCACTTGCCTCACTTGAAAAAGAAAAAATTTGTATGCATTCCTGCAGTGTTTATAAAATTACCATGTATATTAATTTGAAATGTTCGTAATATTCATACATAACTTTTTTCTTCAAAGTAAAATTTTGAAATACTCGTAATATTCATACAATTTTTTTCTTTAAAGTGAAATTCGACACGAAAAATGGCACAAATTCCGCAGCACAATATTCATATTACAATTTCTGCCGGAAAAAAGTGGAATTTTCTTTAAAAAAATTCCATTCTGAAATATAGAATTTCTCAATTTGGACCTCGGATTCGTGATCAGCGACCCAAAAAACTCCCTAGAGCCTATTTCCTAGGCGAAATATTAATTTTATAATTTTTTTTATGACAGCTACTTTTTGGGGCACTTCAACCCCCCCTCCCCTAACTTTCTCATTCTTGGAGCTAATGCAGGGGTCAATGCTGATGAATGTTTCTGGGAATCTAGAGAATACGTGAAAAAAGAAATTTTTCAAATCTGTGTGTGCTGTTCCACCACTTTTCCACATTTTCCGGCTTATTTAGTGGACTATATTTTTATAGTTCAGGAACGGCGTCATCGAAAGGGGGTGTAAGTTACATTAAACGAGGTAGTAGATTTTTTTTATCTTGTATGTATTGTAGAGAGTATGTAGAATCCAAGTTTTAGACTTCCAAACCCGTGGCAAATTTTTGTGAGAACGAAAAAACTACGAATTTTCGGCACATTTTTCAGTTTGTGGCCTATAAAAACAATGCATCCAATCGAAAAGTCATTTATTATCAAAATTAAAGAGCATTAAATTTCGCTTCGAATGAGTACCAAGTTGAAATTTCATCAAGAGGATGGGCGTAATTGGCAGTCGAATATCAACAATTTTTACCAACTTGTAAAAATTTTACACTGGGTAACTTTTTAAACGTCTTCATCTGTGAAACGGCTTATCTAAATGAAAAAATTCCATAGAATGAAAGTTGTAGAGCATGTAATTTCAAGTTTATAGATTACCTGGTTTTCCAATTTTAAGGAAAAGATATAGGATATCAAGCAAAAAAAAATTCAAAAAAAATTCAACTTAAAGGTACTGAAATTTAATGCTCTTTAATTTTGATAATAGATGACTTTTCGATTGGATGCATTGTTTTTAAGTTATAGGCCACAAACTGAAAAAAGTGCCAAAAATTCGTGGTTTTTTCGTTCTCACAAAAATTTGCCAAGGGTTTGGAGGTCTAAAACTTGGATTATACATACTCTCTACAATACATATAAGATAAAAAAAATCTACCTCATTTAATGTAACTGTAAAGTACCCCGTTATTGAACTATTATGTATTTAAATAATATTGTAAAAAATATATAATATATAATATATTTTTAACTATTTCAATTTCCCTTCTTATATATTTCGAATTCATACGTTGTTTGCTAGCCTTTTTATTTCAAAATGTTTCAATCGAAAATCTAAACTTTTTCGCTTCCCACATTGTGTCTAAAAAACATTTTAAATCTTATTAAATTCTGATAAATATCGATCATGTTGCTTTTATTTTAAAATAATCTTAATTTTGATTGCGTTATTGATAATTATATAAAAGATTTTATTTGTACAAAAATTTTGCGTGTACCGTCGATAAATAGGGTGTTTACTGTTTATAGTGTGAAATTAAGTGACCTTAGCATTTACCAATTTGGTAAGCCTCTTACTATTTTTTTATTGTTATTTTTTCATTATGTATTGCTAAATTTGTGGTATGCGAATGATCATCATTGAAAACGAAATTTGGTAATAGTGTAAAATATGAAATAGTATAATTTTCCAGGAACGATATTTTTTAAGAGAATTTAATTAGTTATTTTGAAATATGAATCAATTGCCAAAGAACCGGTAATTGAAAATTTATAAATAATATGAAATAATATATAAAATCAACTAATTCTACAGTATTTCCGGTTGATATTTTATGCACAATATTATTTCTTAAATACATTTTTTATTATTATTAACAGTACAAGGAAAATAAAAATTCTTAACATAACAAAAGTTCTGTAGGCCTAACAATCTACAGGGGGAAACACGTAAAATGATGCCATATAGTTTATTCAGTGCGATGTGGAAACAAGTATATGTGTTCTAGAAGAACCCACCATCGTTCGTCTGAAGAACATGACACTATAGTACAGTAAAATTAAAAGTTGACTCGAAACAAATTTGTAACAAACTGATTTCTTAGGGATTGTATTCTATGGATATCCAAGAGTCTGTGACTGAAAATCCCAAAACATTCGCGGTGCAGAAATAAAAAAAAATGGGTTGCCGTGTTGAAATTAGGCACTTTTTTCCTTTAATCGATAATAGCCCACACTTTAGGCAAAAAAGTAAAGAGGCGAAATTTTGAGAGAAAGAGCTAAGTTTTAATGTGATATAATTTTGCAATCGGTTAAATATTAACAAAGTTACGGTTGTCAAAATGACAGATTTGTATAAAAAAGATTACCTTTTATATTTTAATACCGTAAAATGCAACAAAAGGCAACAACAATTATTATTGGCAATACTAATTAAATATGGTTTATTTTAGAAATTGCACTTTTGAATGTCAAGTTAGCAGGTTGTCTAAAATATTGACTTTTTAATAAATAAGACATACAGCTTACGAAATAATCGAAGAAAGTCACATCGATACGCTGTATAAGAAATGTTATTGTTAATAATAATTAAAGTAATACATTCGTAAAATGAAATCTATTCTAAAAACAAAAAAAAAAACGTAACAACAAACACAATAACAGAATTAGCTTTAACTAAAAACTAGCCTCATTCTCAGAAAGTAACACCTCTGACGCATTGTCACAGTTCTGTCCAATGCAATTTACACAGCTGGTCCTGCACTTAAAGTTATATTTTTTACATGTATAAAATTGTTTGCATTTTTTGCAACCACAGAATAAAATATTTAAAATGAAATTAGGGGCACACTTTTGTACTGATGTTTTTTCAACTTCAGTTCTCTGGATTAAGAGTGTTGCCTAACCAGACTTGAATTTGCCAATACACTCTATAAATATGATATTTAGTGGCATCGGATGTTGGCGGAAGAACTGCTAGATCGAAGTGTTGGAAAATATTTTGTCTAGCAGAAATCTGATTATACCTAACGAACCTGTAATCATTTAAACTATTAGTTTTTTTATTGCCATACCATCTTAAAATAAATTCTTCCCCAATTACTGCAAGCGGATTTGCTTCAGCAAATTTACTTTTGAAAATTATTGGGCTGTTACTTAGTTCAGTATTATTTTATAAAACTGAAAATACTTTTGCCCTTTTTATGGAATACAGAGGTGGTATCGCATACGTGCAAATAGAATATTTTTACTACATTTTCACTTAATTCTGAACGTAACGTTCCATTTTGAAAACTCCGAAAGTTTCCAGAACGTTTTCCTTCTAACTTTCCATTAGGTATATTGATAGACTATTTTATAGTGAAATATGATTCGTGATGATGCAATCTTCATTTTGATATCAAATAAGTGCATACAATTATATTATTTACATGACTTTTACAGACTTTTATCAAATGTGGAAAGTTTCCTCGACCCATCTCTGAGCAATATATAAGTTATATGAGGCTTTTCCGCTCCCTTGCGAGAATACTAACGGTATATAGCCCTGATAAAGACACTCACATTCATTATGACGTTCGCCTACGGCTCATGTCATAATTCTCATGCTAGTGTCTTAATAGCCATCATTTAATGGTCGTTGCGTAATATACTATTAAATTTAGCCATTTCTGAAGTCTTCGAAAAGAATTTACTTCGACCACCTTTTTTCAGATTAGAGACCAAACTTCAATTAAGACTTTTTAACCATTCGCACATTTCAACTTCTTTTCCAAAAAACAGTTGTGGTTTAATTTCTTTAGACTACACACAATTTTATTTTTATTTGGTTATCTTACAAATAAATTTTTATACTTTCATTATCTCTTCCTTAAGAATAAGGTTGAAAACACTTGTCAGCACATCTTCCAATTACTCAATTTTAGATTGATAGACAAATGTGTTAATATGATTGAAGAATTTGAGAAACGACTGCTGTATTCATTTCATCCATATTTCATTTAACAACATTAATAATTGTAATTATTTTCATTCAATATAATTTAATTTATTGTTGATAGAAAGTTTATGTATTCAAAACACGGCTTAATATATATCTTATCGAAATGTATCATGTTTCAGCCGGATGTTTATAATTACGTTAATCTCCATTTCCAAAGTAAAAAAAAATATGGTAACGGTACATGTATCTTGTATTTAGAAAATAAATAAACAAAAACATTAAATTGAACTAAAGATGGAATTAGTTCTAGCTGTTTTCGTCGAGTTGACCACTGAAATCTTGTATAAAATTATGGTATAGTTCTTCACATTCACATATAGTCGGGTGAAAAAATTGCAACGAAAGCCGATACTCCTCGCTCTGAATGAGGGGCAAGTGTGCATATATGTAAGTGTATTGGCACCTTAATTTCCCAGGGAAATATTATAGAGTGGCTATATTATTGATTAAACAATAATAATTACATTGTACCTACCTACCTACAGAGCGAATACGCGACGAATTCGTTATTATATTTCATTTAGCTGTAGTAAACGCGTGCCAGCGCAGTGCAGAGTCAGCTCCGTTTCGTACATAGTGTTATTATATTATGTTTGGTATGGTAGTTCATATTTGTGACTTGTTTTAGTATGTTTATAATATAATTAACATGATCAGGCCTTAGGAAAGCCCCCAACTCTCCACAAGCAGAGAAGTAGATGTAGAAAATATAAAAGACAGAAACATTGCAAGACCTAACCAACCAAGAAGAAAACATTTATGCGGAAAAGCTCAACATGCTGAAAGTTTATAAAAACATAGTAACGAGTGAAGGAGAGCAAGGAGCAAATGAAAAAACGGTTTACTTGTCAGACCCATCGATATTGACAATTGAGAATTTATTGAAAAGGGGGACTAGAAAAACAAGAATATGATTAGACAAGACAGTATCAAAGGAGGTAGATTCATCAACAGCCAAGTTAATAATGGACGTAATTTACGACAAATATAAAGAAAATGAAATACTAGATACTGAAACCAATATATAGCAATTACGAGCAAATTATTACTGTTAGCCAGGAAACATTAGGAAGGTGTATTTTGAAAGTGAGTTTTAAATTATTTAAATTTCAATATTAAAAATATAGAGGAGAAATCAGCTACTGTTGAAGAACCCTCCAGAATCGACCTAAGTCGAAGACAGAATCAAAATTCGACTTGGCAAAAATTTCATTTAAGGACGTTTTTTAAGAGTCTGAGGGACTACAGAGCCACAGACCAGACCATAAGGACCGTTATAAATTCTATAAGGCATTAGAAATGACCAGGTGAAAATTCGAAGAAACACCGAATTTTCACTTAGGAAAATATGTTTTGGTTCAGGATATGAGAGCGAAAGTGTATAGTGGCAAGGATTAAAGAATAATATACTTTTTCAAAGATGCAACAAAGTTGGACTTTGAAGAAAATAATATTTTTTAAAAGTACGCCAAAAATGGACTTGAGAATAATTTTTATCAAAAGTACGCCAAAATTGGACTTGAAGATTAATTTTTCAAAGGTACGCCGAAGCTAGTTTAAAAAGTACTCCAAAATGCACTTTGAAAAATATTAAAATATTTTCCATTTTTATTCCTCCACCAAAGACATTGACCATTGAAGTACGGTCATTGAATGTCCTGTTCTAAAATATGGGCATAAAATTTTAACGATGCAATGCATCTAAGAGGCGAAACCGATGATTTTGACAAATACGGCGTAGCGCCGATAAGCAATGCACATGCACAAGGCCGGTTTCAATTCACTCAGCGGCTCGCAATTTGGTCGAGCGCGTTGAGTAGTCCATGCAAAGAGATGGTAGGAAAGCCAATAGCAGGGCTTTCCAAATAATAAAGTTATAGAGGAAAACGCCTTGTGCATAAAAAAACCAAAAATCCAATTTTGCCTAAAAGTCACTCGGAGGTGGATAGTTGTAATTTTGCTAATATTGAACAACTGCATAGGGGCAAGTAAGTTGTGGACTAATCGAACGCCAAACAAACTTACGCAGTCATAAGTCCTCATGAATATGTTTGACTACGTGAACCGCCACGATACAAGAACTTTAAAGCTAAGTAGTCTGGAGAAACTAAATTTATTTAGTAAAACTTTTTTGAGTTAAAATCAGTCAGCCGTAATTATAAAATTACAAAGAGTCTAAGACTTCTCTAAAAAGCTCGCATTTTGATTCTGAGAAGGTATGCATGAATCTTTTCTACCTAATCGATCGTTAGCGTAAGCGCTCTCGCTTGTATGGTCTGAAAGCCGTTTGTCTTAATTGGGGAAGGCGCGATTCTTACAATAAGAATTTTGCTATAACCTTTTTTTGTATAACTATATCTGTTAAATAAACGGATTCTTTGAACTATCGCATTTTAACTGATCTTGAGACTTGTTGCTAGTCTATAATCCCTGGAACTTTCGTATCGAAAACCGGAGGTGTCGAGTTACTGCACCACACTCGACCTTCTAGTTGCTGTACGGAGGTTTGATAGGGATTTTTTATGCGTTTTTCTCAGAAATCCTCGGGTGTAAAGTCCGTTATTAGCAGACAAAAGCGTGATCAGAAATACAAAAATTAATCCCACCGGAGAGAAATTCTTCGATCGGGATTTTTTTATGTAATAATTTAGCTTTTCAAAAAGTAAAAAAACCCGAAACCAGGGAAGCCACGGCCAGAGAGACCGCCGCTAATGATCTGGGGTAATGCAGCCTTGACCCATTACTCGGCTATCGAAGTGCATCTTATCTCGAACCCGTTTGGGAGTAGAAGAACGGGGTAGCAAGCGACTGGCGCCCCTGAGAAATAAGTTAGTGTCGCGTCATTTTGACGCCCGGTAGTGTGTCCTTCTACACTACCACCGGGTCCCGAGTTCGAATTCTGGCTAGGGCAGTGACGTTTTTCACGTGTTGCCGAGACGGTAGCAGTGGGCTAGACTGCGGTTGTATGGGAGACAACGCGGCCTAGTTGCTCTTCTGAGTTCGAGTCTCAGCTGCGGCAGATGGCAATGTCGCAGGGAATGGGTGTTGTGATGTTGTCTATGTGTGTGTGTCCATCCTGGTTGACTGGTAGAATGTCCTACGGCTAAACTCCGTCAGGACATTAATATAAATATGACGATTAAAAAAAAATGATTATTTGGACGAGACCTGGTATAACAATTACCCATGATAAAAAAAATGCATGGTAGATTTGCCTCCGAATAAAGGAATTCGACTAATCATATACTGCGGCTCTGTAAACGGATGTGTGGATAATTACCTGAAATTGAGAGGAAAAATATTAGAAGAGTCAAATGTGGATTATCATCAAACTATGGCGTCAGAAATCTTTGATGTGGAAATGTGGAAAAGAATTAGTGTCTTCGTATTATACAATGCCTCGTATTACTCCGACAATTCGAAAAAGTACCAAATAATGCTACGAGGAAGAAAGATTTATAGGAATTTCTTAGATCACATAGAATATGAGGAAAAAATGAAAAATTAAAGAAAAAGAGGTTATTGGATATAATTCAGGAGTCTAAAAAAAGATATTTCGTCGATGAGATGGCAGAAGCATATGGGCACACCGTTTTGTCATCATATTTTTGCATTTTTAATTCAATCGAATTGATGTGGAGCCAGCTAAAGAGAGCAATGCGAAGAAACAACACGTTTCCAAAATTTCAAAAGTAATAGTCCTTATTCGAGCAGAAGTGTAGAAAATAACTTCTGAAAATTGCAAAAAATGTATGGAACAGGTAATGAAAATGAAGACTTTTGCCACAGCAACTTCATAATATCTAATAGGCCAATCAATAGAGAAAATTAATTAACAATAATTCTAACATTTTTGAAACTTTGTCGTGTGATGAAGTACCAATCGAAACGAAACTATAAAATTTTGCAACTGGATTCAAGGTCGGCAAGATTGTTAAAATCGCGAAAATTTAAATTAAGCAATATCTCGACGAAAAATAATGTAACATCGCTGCAAATTTGATAGAATTTGTATTACAATATTCAAAATATGAAGTTAAATTTGCAGCAACTTATGACTTAGGCACACTAGTTAATTATCATTAATTAACATTTTTTCATCTAATTTTGCAAAAAAAATATTAACATGCCTGCAAAACTACAGTGTACTTGCTAAAATCGCCTTATAGTGGAAGACCAGACCCTCTGAATTCGACACCCTCTATACAACTCGCGAACACCCACCTAAAAAATAGGTAATCTGATGTAAAATAACCTGCTAAACTTGATTTTTGAATTCGCCCATTGATTTGAGATTGCCAAAATGACCAAATTGGCAATTTTCTAAAAAAAATAAAAATTATGGGTTATTTTTTGTTTTTCATATAACACGTCATATATTTTTTATTTTACTTCAGAATTTTTAAATCTTTTTACATAATATTCTCTAACTATTCTTTGATATGTTGAAAGTAAAAAACTTTACCTAAAAAATAATTAGTTGGCAAAAAAAAATAACAACTTTTCTTTCACGCAAAATCTTTAAAATTTGTAGAGTAAAATGTCCGATCGAGGTATCTTTTTTATTTTTAAAGTTAGGTGCCTACTATAACCGAAGAAAATGTTCCGAATGAACTAAATAAAATCTTTTATAAGAAGTTTTTTTTGAAATTTTGCTCCCTTTTCGAAATATTGATTATTTCAGCGTCCGAACGAATGCGCGCTACTATAAATCGGCCGCAATCGCATTTAGAGCTAAACGCAGACACGTGCCGGGTGATTATTATTTTCCAGTGTCCATTTATGTTAAGTTGAAAGTGCTTTTTGTCTCAGTCCTTATATTTAGTGCGTTATAAACACATAGTTTGGCATAATAAATTATAATTACTCGGATAGGAAATCAAAGGAAACAAGCTAAAAACGTACTCTTCGCCTGTTCACTGGATTTTTATATAATTGTTATACATTCAATAGGATACTTTTCGCAGTTTTTTGTAAATAATGTTACTTTTGGACATTTTTAATTTTATAGTACGATCTTAGTTGGTAAAAGACTTGGTAAAAAAACTATACCAAACCCCATTTGGGTTTCGATTCCGAATCAAAAGAACTACACCACCACCTTACACGTAAAAGAATGTAAATTTTTACATTATAAGACACGAGCTAAAATCATATTTTCACGGTTGTATATTACCTACATTATGAAATGTATATTTGTAAAATATATAAATATTTAGATATTAAAATGAGATATCATTTCACCAGATTTCTAAATTCAATTACAAAAACATAAAAATTAAAAAAATTTTTTTTCAAATTTAAATCATTAAGTAATAACGTTTTTATTTACCGATCGATTTTGTTCAAATAGGGTTCTTCCTCTAGCTAACACTAATTTACTGTCCAAATTTCAGTACAATCGGAATTTTCTTTCTTCAGTTATCGTGCTTACAAGAAACGTGATGGACGGACAGACAGACGGGCATTTCTAAAGTTGTTCAGAATTCGTTCACTAACACAATGGTATGAAAATTTTTTGTCTGCGAGCGATATTTACGGTTTTAGAAATATAGAGATCAAATGCAAAATCCGATGACATTTCTGTGGCTCTAAAACAATATTTAGAACAGAAAAATTTATTTTTATCACTAAATCCAGTTTACCATGCACAATGTAGAAGATCGGGTACCCGAACTGAATTGCTTATAAAAGAAAATCAGAAATTGTAAATCCTAGTACAGAGAATACAAGTAAAAAGGACATTTCTGCAATGTGCTATTTACAAGACAGCCTACCAAATTAAGCCCAGAATTCCAAATGTTTTAGATTTTGGATGGTACCTAAAGGAGGAAATCTTATTTCCAAAGATGATTTAAAAAAGCTCAAAACCCAATTTTATTGAGTTAACTCCATTTTGTAAATGTAAATTATTTAACTGTACTACAAGCTGCAAGTGTAGCAAAGCAAACGTGCAATGTAACATAAGTTGTTTATGCGAAGGAAAATGTAATCTTTAGTACCCACTTGCTGTTATATTTAATGAAAATATATTTTTTAATGTGTATGTTTCAAGATTATCTACATAATTTTATAACATTTAATTGCAAATAGAAACTAAATAATTCGTAGACTCACTTGATCGCTTAAACGACACCACAGATGGGCGACGTTAACGGAAATTATGCTTTAAATTAATGCGGACGAGTTGCGCGGCCGCATTCAACAGCGTCATCTCGTTACATGAGCCGAATTTCAAAAAAATCTCTTTATAAAAAAGTTTGTTTAAAGTATATGGAACATTTTTCTCGTTTATACTATAACTCTCTCTTTAAAAGTAAAAAAGTTTCCTCGATCGGGTATTTTTCAATGCAAAATTTAAAAAACCGCGGCAATAGAGGGTAATTATATTTTTTTTAGGCACTATATTATTAGTTACACTATATTCTTTGCCGTCAGCCTGTCCAAGAATATTGGAGGGATAATGTGTAAAATATTGGTCTAAATCGGAATTAACATAAAAAAGATATGATGTGTTATGTGCAAAACAAAAATTAACACATAATTTTAAAATTTTTCAAAAAATTTGCGAATTGACCGATTTGGCAATTTCAAATTAACGGGCGAACTCAAAAATCAAATCCAGAAGGTCATTTTACATAATATCATCTGTTTTTTAGGTGGGTGTTCGCGAGTTGTATAGACTACTTTTAAAATGCTTCCTACAGATTGGCTGCTCTCCGACTATTACATGACAATGTAAATTTGCAACTCTATCCGATGACGGCACGGTGCATTTTTTATAATTTACAACTAAACCAATTGTTATTTACCTAAAAAGGATTCGAAAAAATAGTAACATGTTTAGATGTGGATTGCAAATGTCCGCATTCGTAACTAAAACATGCTCTTCGTTTTGCAGCAACCTCCGACGTCGGCACCTTGATACATTTTGCAATAAAAAGTTAGTTACCAAATTTTTATTAACAAAATAAAATTAACATCGCTGCAAATTTTACATCGAACTCTGTAGACGTTGTAGAAGGTTAATTACAATTTGCAACTCTTCATGTGAGTGGCATATTGTTGTAAACATTTTTTTATTCGTACATACCTACCATTTTTCTAACGCTATAAAGATCTCGATAAAGAATCTTCAATAAAGACTTAAGTAAGCCATGGAAATAAAAATTACTGCAAGTGTCAATTTAATTTTGAACGAAAATAAGTAATCGAGTTAAAAATTCATGTGTATGTTAACACAAAATCACGATCGAGAAAAGTCAAACGAAAAATTCCAAAGATGTCAATTTTGATTCGTTCGTGTCGAGCCGAATTTTCGAATTTCGGCACGCAATTTACGATGCGGATCAACTACAAGTCTTCCTCTTTTCGTCGCGACATAGTACGGCCGTCGCGGTATCGTATTTTTTAAAATATGAGTATATTTAGATGTGGTCTTTTCGACCAAAATTTCCCTTCTGATGGCGCACCTGTGAAAACGGTTTTTCGCCCGTAACTCGGAATCCGTGAGAGACAGCTCAAAAATAAAAACTCCCAAAGGAAAGCCATATAATGTGGGGAACGTTTTGCCGCCTTCGAAATTTCACTGTGACTCGGTTTGGGCCCGGCGGTCCTTTTAAGATGGCGGTGCAATGCACTTTTTTTTTTATTAAAACGTCCGTAACTTCTAAACTGTGGCTCCTACGGCAAAAAACTACGACCCAACGAAATTGTAGAGAACTAAATTATCTAAAAGTCTTTTTTTTTAAGTCTTGAGCTGCTCCAAAAATTACCAAGATACGGGCGTCCAAAGTAGAGATTTTTTTTGAAATACGTAAAAAATCTCGAATTTTTCTCTTTAAACCTCCATAACTCTTAAACGGTGGCTTCTACGCCAAAAAACTTTGCCCTAATTGTAGAAAATTTAATAAGCCACAAAGTCTCTTTTTGATTTTTTGCCCTACGACAAAAAAATAAGGACGCTAGGAGCGATGCAAGTGAAAATTTACATTTTCCAAGGAAACGTGTTTTTTTCTTATCTTTTGCGAACATCTAGACAAAAGTTGGTTCTAGCAAAAAAATGGTAGGGATCTATTAGAAAAATTATAAAATGATGATGAATTTATTTCGTTGAAAAATTCCTGTAGGATTAATGGTTTCGCTGATATATACGTTTAAAGACAAAATTTCGATTTCGCCCAAATGCCAAAATTATATTTGCAAGATTTGATACTGATTTTTAAAATGCAGGAGATAATCATTTTGTACCCTAGAAGCAAGTGTGATGTACAGTGTGATATTTCTTATAGTGGCAGAGGCCTCCAGTGATTTCGCTTATAACTCGGGAACGGTTGGAGATATCGATTTGAAATTTGAAATGTAGGTGGAGATATTGTAGACGGACGGAATTAATAATACAACTACGTCACATGAATTCTTACAACGCACTAACGGTTAGAGATTTTAAATTCATATTTGGCACGTGTGGTTAGTAGTAGTATTTAAAAAAAAACGAAATCCGAGTGAATGGAAAATACAGTTACGTCACAAAAATGAAAGATTCTTACAACGCACCAACGGATAGAGATTCTGACTTCATATTTCACATGGATTTTTAACTCAATAACTTATTTTCGTTCAAAATTAAATTGACGCTTGCAGTAACTTTTGTTTTCATGGATTACTTAAGTCTTTATTGAAGATTCTTTATCGAGATCTTTATAGGGTTAGAAAAATGGTAGGTACGTATGAATAAAAAAACGTTTACAACAATATGCCACTCACATGAAGAGTTGCAAATTGTAAAGAACCTTCTACAACGTCTACAGAGTTCGATGTAAAATTTGCAGCGATGTTAATTTTATCTTGATAGTAAAAATTTGTAACTTTTTATTGCAAACTTTATCAAGGTGCCGACGTCGGAGGTTGCTGCAAAACGAAGAGCATGTTTCAGTTACGAATGCGGACATTTGCAATCCATATCTAAACATGTTACTATTTTTTCGAATCCTTTTTAGGTAAATAGCAATTGGTTTAGTCGTAAATTATAAAAACTGCACCGTGCCGTCATCGGATAGAGTTGCAAATTTACATTGTCATGTAAGGCGATTTTAGCAAGTACACTGTAGTTTTGCAGGCATGTTAATATTTTTTTGGCAAAATTAGATGAAAAAATGTTAATTAATGATAATTAACTAGTGTGCCTAAGTCATAAGTTGCTGCAAATTTAACTTCATATTTTCAATATTGTAATACAAATTCTATCAAATTTGCAGCGATGTTACATTATTTTTCGTCGAGATAATTTAAATTTTCACGATTTTAACAATCTTGCCGACCTTGAATCGAGTTGCAAAATTTTATAGTTTCGTTTCGATTGGTACTTCATCACACGACAAAGTTTCAAAAATGTTAGAATTAACGTTAAATTTTATGATTTTCAAGTCTCTATTGACTGACCTATAAATCCTTTTTAATTTCTATAAGTTCTTGAGTATTTATTTTATTATGGCTCTCTTTGATTTTTGGTACCCTATTAGGAAATGTTACCTCAAAGTTAAACACAATAATGGCTATAAAATTGCTATACTTTTAATTCAGTATTTAGTTATAATTAATCAGTCGTTTACTTAAAAGAGAAAATGTGAGGTGTTTGGTATACAAATAATTTACATAGAGATTATAATATCTGAATAAATTTGAAATAATGTGTATTTCAATAACATTTTAATGAACCGTTAGTAATAAATAAAGTACTTACTGAGTAATTAGTACCTCTCTGCATACATTAAATGCATGCCTACGAAAAAGTAGCAGAACTTGTTTTAGGAGAAGAATTGCATAAAAATGCAATAAAATCCCAGTCAGGGTGCAACAGTGACAAATTATCATTCGTTATTAGGTTTTTATTAAGATGTAAGTTAATCTGAACGTTCCATTTAGTTTCATTCAGAGATAATCGAAATGAAAGGACAGTTTCACTGATACATCTCGTCGACTTATGAATAATTTTGCGCAGATGGATGGTCCAATATCGCCTCCCTGTAGAGACGAAGATGGCCTCTCATCTGTCTACAATCAGATTAGACTTAATACCACTTAACTTACCTTTTCAGAAGCAGCCATTCAGTTTTCTACCTTTTATCTGATCTACTTAAATTAGATTCATGTACTTATTTATTCCTGACTATAATGAATCGTATATCGATATTATTATAATATACGCCAGGTGTTGCAATTTATACATTAACTGTTGGCTTTGTTATTAACAATTGCAGTTCGCTTATTGAATTTGCTCGGAGCCGTTTAGATATGGTTAATCATTTGCAGATTGTGAAAAGTGAATAAATGTCAATTTGTTAGGTTGAATTATGATTGAGTTATTATTTATTTTTAATGAGCGTATTTAATTTTTAAGAGAATTTAGTATCCACAGGCCCGGACTAAGGCTAGAAAACCGCAGAAATACAAGTTAATCGACATTCACTTTTAATTTTAGCATTTAGTTCTAGCTTTAGCTTTTGCTTAAAATGTTGTGACTATCCTTTTACCTTTTCCAATCTTGCTGGCAATAGCTTGAAAATTTAAGTATTTATTATTAGTGGAGTGCACGAAAAAGTTGACCTGAATGGATTTACCCAAAATTTTTTTAAATGGCTTTTTATAATCATAAGCTACGTTTTCTATGACTTTCTTTTGCTGGCATTTTTTGAGGCCCTCAAAACCCTTTTCGATATGAAAAATTATTTTTGAGATGTTATAACTCGCAAAATTTGGGTTATTTTGGCATGAAAAAATTCACCTGAAGTTTTTCGAAGTTGCTGATTACAAATCTCGTGTTTAAAAAAGTTATTAAATAAATGGCGGCTCCAAAATGGCCGACTTTAAGTTCTAAATGATGTAAAAAGTAGGTATTAATAAATATTTAACATCAAAGTTCAAATATTCCAGCATAGATGTTTTCAATGGTTATGGCAACTAAAGTGAATGAAATACAAGACGGCTGAACTTAAGACCAAAAATCATGTGATATCTGAAAAGTTAAAAAAGAATTGCGAAATATTCAATTAATAAAGATTAATTATAAATGTGTATTTTAAATAGAAAACATTTATTATTACAAAAATACAATTCGTAGGAAACGGTTAAAAAAATTAAGGATACCTAAATGAAATTCTACATTTACTTTCATTTCGACCTTCGTCTTCCTCTTCTTCAGACACGTCTTCCTAAAAAAATAAGCGAGTTTAGTGAAGTCTAGATATAATAGTAAATCAAACATGATTGAGCTTAACGAAGATGATTATCCAATTAAAATAACATCGTCTGATGGTCACTTGCCATAATACCTGGCCACTGTACCTCGCGCGGTTTAACCTGCGAAATTGTAGGCAATGTTTTATTTATTGTAAAATGAAATGAATAAAGCACCAAAAATTACTTTTAAAGATTAGTTAAGTAAAATAAAAGTATTTAAATTGGTAAAAAATTGATTCGGAACCCAAAGGTCCCGGGTTCGAAACCCACATAGGTTGCGAATGTAGTTTTGTTTAGTTTACTTTATACTGAGTGTTTCATCAAGTTCGTGTGGTAAAATAAAGAATGCCTAAAACTAACATTTACGGAAAATTGCGAAGAGTATCCTATAGAATGTGTAACATTATACAAAAAGTCCAGTAAATCGGCGAAGAATATAATGCTTCCTCTAGTTTAATTTTTATTTACGTTGCCCATTTCCCAATGACTTGATTGGTCCTAAAAAACACTGGACTCAGCCGTAGTAGCTCAGCCCACTCCACTATGTATATGCTAATAATCGAGTATGTTATATGTCTAATTAGCTAATATATTTATTTAATTCAGTTGAGCGCATGTTTGAAATTACGAAAAACGAGAAAACCTAGATATTAATTGATTTTATAAGTAATGATGTAATATTTAGCATACAAGGATTTCTAAGCTTAATACAAAGTAGCAATTCAGTTAGAAGATTTAACATAATTGTGCGATAAATACGAGTTACTTATCTTAAATAGTCCGGTTCTTATGCCAATTTGTCAATTTAAATGTTGTTATACAGGGTCAACAAGTTCTCTACTCTTGGGATGTCGAACATTATGGCGAAAGTAGAAGGAAGTTGTGGAATTCCAATTTTGTCAAATCCTTTAGAAAAACTGAAGTCTTTTATAAAATAAAAAACACAGATTTTGTATGAAGAAAGAAATTAAGAAATATACGATGCTGGAGTGTCGCTTTCGAGGACGCATTTCTTGGAGAATAGAGCGATTTTAGTGCGATGTCCTGTCCAGGGTGTTCGACTGTTCGTAGCAAACGTATTTAGACCTACTCATAGAAAGCATCAATTCTGCTTCTCTAATGGTCCATGTCTCAGAAATGTAAAGAAAGAAGAAGAAAACTAAGGCGTCAAAAGTTTGATCTTTGTTCGTTTCGTGATATTTCTTCATGCCATATCTGGTTCAACTGGCCAGTTACCGATTTTGCCATCGTTATTCTTTTTTCGAATCTCGTATTCGCTGTTACTGTCATAGAATCTTCTATTTTTTAAAAGATTTTTGGATAATTGCTTTTTCAAAATTTAACAAACCAAATTAACTTTCAGCCTGCGTAGTCAAAATATATAGACATTTCCATTTTCAAATTAATTTCTAATAATCGTGAATTCAAAATTTTACCCCCACACTGTTTTGACCGTCGTCCCCTTTACACGACTAGACACAGTTTTGCAGATCGTGTAAATCCTTACATACTCTTGAAGCTCAATTCAAACGTTCGAACTATTCAGGAAGATTCTAGAATCGCGAAACTTCAATATAAATATCGGCGAAAATCACAACACCGCGCCGACAGTTCATCTCCGGGAGTCACCTCAATAAGACAATCAAACAGGAAACAAACAAATTTTCACAAAGACAAATGTTAACTAAAAATCAGTGTTATAATTAGTGAATTTTAGTTAATTATTTTTTGAAAAATATTACTTCAAGTGAAATATTAGAACGTGAATGTTAATAAATAATTATTTCGGTCTCAAACTTATTTCTCCCTCTCCAAATAGAAGGTCCAGTCCTAAGGCATAAATTAAATATACAAGGTGCCAACTTCTCACAAAATTGTAAACGGACTCCGTATTCTAAGTGCATGGCGACGATTACCGAGCAATTCGTCGTGTTCATTGCCAGTATTGTCTACAACGATTCCAAAATATAACAGCATGTCTACTATCTTGCAGTAGCTTCACTCAAAACAATTTGTCTATCAACCTGGAAAATCAACAATAAATGATCTATAGGGCCTGGTTAAAGGCATCGAAAAGACATTTTTCTGAAATCGATCGGCAATGTCTACATTTTCGGCTCGATTTTAGATCGAAAAATGCACAATTCCATTATTTTAATCCGTTACTAAGAAACTATCAGAAAACAGACCGGAAAAGATCGGTTGCCAAGCAACGATCAACATTCCCGTACGGTTTTTTATATATATTTTAGTCAGTAAATAAGTACACGCAGACAAACCAATTCACATTAAAATTGCATTTATTAGTAAGCAATTAGATTGTAATGAAGAAATGTTATGCATTAATACATATTCCTTAATTTATAATAATATTGATTGTAATTTCCGAAAAAATAGTATGTGTACTTCGGTGTAAAAGCACATTCCCGGACTTCGATGCTTGTTTGCATCGTCGTCTGGGAATGTATTGCTTTCACACCTAAATACACAATATACTATTACAGCAAAGGAATTGGCTCTGGATGCTTTCATAGATATAGAGGGTGCTTTTGACAGCACCTCCTATGAATCCATACAAAGAGCCGCGGAAAAGAGGGGGAATACAGTCCCCAATAATCAAATAGATATAATCCATGTTAAGAAGTAGAATAATTACCACAAATATGGGGAACGAGTCGGCCACAGGGATTGCAGTTAGGGGCTGTCCACAAGGTTGAGTCTTATCGCCCTTACTGTGGTCAATGGTGGTCGATGACCTGGTCGTTACAGTGTGAGGCAGGCATGAGGTTATGATCTCAAACCACATGCAAATTGCCTTAAACATAATATCTAAATGGTGCACGTCAGAGGGCCTTAGTGTCAATCCGAATAAAACAGTTATTGTTCTATTTACCAAAAGGAGAACACTAAATTTGAGAGCTCCTATGTTAAATGGAACAGTACTGAATTCTTCCAGTGAAGTCAAGCATCTAGGAGTAATCCTGGACCAAAACCTTATCTGGAACTCGCATTTGGAAGGGATACTTACAAAATCAACCCTGGATATTTGGACGTGCCTTAAGCTGTTTGGTAAGACTTGGGGACTGAAGCCAAAAATGATACATTGGTTCTACCTTTTGGTTGTCCTCACCCATGGTGACCTACGCATCATGTGTTTGGTGGCCAAAAACAGAAGAAAAACTAGCACAAGAAAGCTGCAGAAACTGCAACGCTTTGCCTGCCTAGGAACTACAGGAGCAATGCGCTCTTGTCCCACAGCAGCTATGGAGGCTATGCTGGACTTACTTCCTCTGCATATGCATGTGAGAAAGAAGGTAGCACTTAGTGCCATAAGGCTGAATCAGACATTTAAATTTATACCAGGCGACCTGGTTGGTCATTTAAGGATTTTGGATCTAATCCAATTTGAATCCATGACTAAAGCCACTAACTCAATGCCAATCAAGCCGTCAGGCGAGCAGGGTCGAGATACTGCGCTTGGAGAAGGAGTCAGTCATCGGGTATACAGATAGATCCAAAATGGATGACGGAGTTGTTGCGGGTGTAGCATTGCCTAAATGCAGGCTATATTAACTCCATGGTAACATCTCAACCATCTCCCAGGCAAAAATTTATGCTATAGATCTGTGTGCCCAGGAATGCATTAACAGAGGAACTCGAAAGTCAAAGATCTATATACTTTCAGATAGCCACACAGCACTAAAGGCTCTTAGGTCCTAGACCTACGAGTTTAAAATTGCCTTGGAATGCAGACAATTCCTGAAATAACTGGAAAAAACGACAAGTTTACCTTGATGTGGATGCCAGGGCATGGGGGGAATAGAAGGCAATGAATTAGTTGACAGTCTCACAAGAAAAGGGGGCTAAAGCATTTTCCGGATCTGAATCGTTCTGTGGCATATCTGAGGGACACATAACGGAGGAGGTCCAAAAATGGGAAGGCCAAAGACAAGCGAAAAGGTTTATAACTTATTCGACAAAGAATGCCACAAGGCTTCTCGAACTTAGAAAGTCCGACCTAAGGCTGATCACATTCCTTCTAACTGGCCATTGCCCCTGGAGATATTATTTATTAGAACATGGGCATGGCAGAAGATGACAAATGCAGATACTGTGATGCTGCAACTGGGACTGCGGAACATATACTTTGTGAATGCAAGGTAACTAATCTGCATTAGGCTGAAGTACCTAGAACAGGCGGAGTTAACACCTGGAGACATAGGGAATCCTAAGCAACAACTAGTGTAGGGTAATTCACAAAAGATCTTTTAGGTCGGGGTGAAGAAAGGCCAACTCAGGGCCAAGCGTAATTTACTCTTAAACCATAATCATAGCTTATCGTATGAAGCCTGTTCGGCACGTGTACAAGATCATCCTCGCTTGCTGCAACTTACGTGGTATCATTTGCAAATCTCAAGTTAGAAATACTGATTCCCTTTATAGCCACACCAGTCTGCCAGTCCTCAGCATACGTCCCATTACATGTTCACCACAGATCTGAAAGAGGCTTGGTGACAGAACAGAACCTTGTCTGACTCCCTTCCCAACTTTGCATTTGTCAGAGTTGGACAAAATTCTTCGACCAAATTAAAGTTTTCTTCATACAGTTGACAAATAATAAAGACCAGATGTTTAGATACCCCCATCCCCTATATACAGCATTATTTTACTGACAACCTCTTTTTATGTAGTGGTACGAAGACTGAGGTTCTCCAGTCACTAGGCCAGATTGTATGAAAAATTCTCGTTCTCTTCCCCAACTAACTTAAGCGCATCGTTTATGATATTGTTTTTGCGTGGCCGCCTGCACTTCCTGATTTCGGTATTGAAAGTTGATGTTCACGCCTGCAGCTATTAAAAATAGCATTAATTAATTAAGCATTTCCTTCGGCACTTATTACTTCTGACGTATAATAGATAAATAAAGAGAACATCCATACCTTGTTACTGTATCTCTACTAAATTTCTAATATTCATCTCTAATATTCAACTATCTGAAACTTTTTGCATCTGCAATACATGAATATCATAATTAACTTAAAACGAGAAGAGCATGATGATTAAGGTGCAAATAGTACCTAATAATTATGTAAAAGTAAAGCCACATGGCGCACTAATATAATTAAAAGTATTGCGTTATTTTATTTACCCTTTTTAAAACACGTTAATTACCATGCAACGGTTTTATGCGTGGCTACTAAATGATCTTGATATGCCCCTAACAATTTATCAGGTAGCTGAATGTGTCAGGGAAGCTCATCTAAAATTTAACGCTTAATATTCTAGTGGGATTAATATAAATTTATTCTTCCGTTTAAATTATACCACACTTGTGCAAAGCAACTTTTTTTACATGTCCAGTTCCTGACGTCTAAATGAATGAAAGAGTTGACTTATATAAATCATTTGAGTTTTGCACGGGGATTAATGGAGAATTGCGATATTAACCAAGAATAAGGGATTTATACTATGAATTTATTTAGGGGCATATGTACTGTTTTAATTCGGATAGCTTTCATTCAAAACCTATATATAAAGGGTACATTCGCAGTCACGCGGTAATACTTCAGGGGCCGACTGTTGGTACAACTCAAAGTGCACGCCTCGCACACTCTTTCTAATTCACTAAAAATAAGCCCAAAAAGGAGATGAGTAAGAAAAAAAGAAAATATCCACTTTGAAACTTGGCATAAGTGTTCATTAGCCACCAAAAAATAATATATAAAAAAAGTTTACCACCCAACTCCATGCAAGGGGGTTTCTATAGAATGGGGAGAGGGCAAAGTGGTTTTTCGTAAATAACTAAAAATCTTTAACAGCTGTGAAATAATGTTTGAAATAAAAGTTGTAGCTGCAAACAAACCTTGAAAGATTCTACTGTAGCTCCTGTCTGTCCTTGAAACATTCTCCTATCTTTTATACTAAAGTCACCTGGATTCTATACATTGTGTAAATGGGCGACGCATTTTTTTGCTGTTTTGACCCATTTTCATGTGATATTCTAAAACGTTCTAGTGGTGTGGCGCATTTGTATGAATCGTATAATAATACGACTCTTTCCGATGATATGTATGGTATGAATCTTTACAACCGATACGGGTTCGTATTCGTATCTAGTTTATACTGACCTAATGCGAACAATGCGGTCCGATTTCGTATCGGTAAAATTCCTAAGTTTCACGCGTTAGTGTTGGTGAATTGTAATATGCACTAGTTGTACTTACTAATTATATTAGATTTTTAATTTAAGTGTGCCATTGTCAGATAATAATAATCAATAATATATGTCAATATAATTTAATAGAACATTATATATCCAATTAAGACTTGTATTTCCTTACACAAATCGACCAAAGGTCCCTCAACTTCTTATTAGGTTATGGACCCAGACCATACTGTGTATTAGGATAAAATTCTGCATGTTGAATTTAAGGTATATTTGAAAAAGGAATTTGAACTGTTACTGGGTGGTGCTTGTGGAGAAACGTATGATACCACGATGGGTGATGAAAGGTGTTCTTTGTTTTATTGATACACTCGATAACCTCAAGGATCCTATTACTGTTGATGAACTGACTGGAAAACTTTTGTCAATGGATGACAGAAAACATATTGACTCAGACGATATAGCCCTATATACAAGTGGAAAGAAAAAGTATTTCAAATCATGGAAGACCAAAGATAGCAGCAAGAAATATGAGAGCAGGAAAGGTGATAACAAGAAATTTGTTTTTCGTTGCTTTCGTTGTCATGGAGAGAACCACAAGGCATCAGATTGCCCGGAGAAAGAGGACTGACTATAAAAAGGAAGAAATATCTTCCGATAAGAAAAGAGTTGGGTTGTTCACTGCCATGTCAGCCAGATTACAACCAGAAAAAAGGGACACAGACAGTTGCTGCACGAACCATGTAACATCTGACCGTAATAAATTGTGTGATTTTTCATTTAAAGGAGCAGGTTTGAGTATAACCGTAGCGAATAATAATCAAGTAATTAAATCTGTTGGAAATGGGAATGTGCCTATAAAACTTCCGACTGTAAATGATGTCGATAAAATCTGTTTTATATGTATCAGAAGCTACAGCCAATATCCGTTAGTAGTACTATTCACAAGGGTTTTAATTTATTTTTCTGTGAAGAGGGCTGTATGATATTTCGAAAAGATAACTGTTCTATAACTGGTGACTTACTTACAGTTGCAAAGGAAGTAAATGGAATATATGAATTGAATGTACAACCTGGAGATGAGTCTGCAGGAGTTAGATGTTTTGCCACAAGTGAGTCTGGCAATAAAATGAGCGAGTCTGAATTATTGTGGCATGGCAGACTGTGTCATTTCAATCAAAAGGATATGGCAAAATTAAAGATTAGTAATCCTGAAGTTAACTTTGGTAAATCTTCGAAAAAGTTACAGTGTGTATCATGTGTAAGAGGAAAGATGAGTAAACAACCTATTCCACTCAGTGAGGCTAAAGCTAGCAGGAAATTGGAATTAGTTCATGCTGACATTTGTGGCCCGATGGAACATAAATCTTTTGGGGGTGCAAGATTTCTTTTGTTGATAGTGGATGGCTACTCTAGAAAATTGTTTGGATACTTCTTGGTATTAAAGTATTTTAAATAGTCTTTGCAGAAAAGGAAACTAAGGAGATTTTAAAATGCTTAAGGAGCGATAATAGAACTGAGTTTTTTAACAGAGAATTTAAGTCATATCTTTCTGCAACAGACATTAGGTATGAAAAGAGTGTACCTTATTATCCAAACCAAAATGGCAGAGTCGAGAGAGCCAATCGTACTGTGAGTCTTCTCGTACCATGCTACAGCAAGCCAACTTAGATAAACGTTACTGGGCTGAAGCTGTTAACACTGCCATTTATGTGAGAAACCGGTGTCCTTGCAAAGCCATCATAGAGGGCACACCTGAGGAACTATAGTCTGAGAAGAAAAGTGAGTTAAGTAATCTAAGAGTATTTGGGTGCGCAACCGAAGTATATGTTCCTGAGCAGAAAAGGAAGAAATTTGATCCTAAGTCAGTCCGAAAAATCTTTGCGGGTTATGCAGAGGAGTCAATGGGATATCGTCTTCTAGATGTGAATCATACAGGCAAGTTGACAAATGCAAGATATGTTGTGTGCTATGAAAATGTTTTTCCGAGCCTGAAGTCAGATCAGATGTGTGATGAACGTGATGATGTGTGCATTGTACCCATGGAGATCTCCACCATACTGGACGTGTATGAAGAACAGCATACAGTAGAGGCAGAGATAGAACCTGAGACAGAAAATGATATAGTAGATATAGTACAGGCAGACATACAGTCTGAAATATAAAACGATGGAGAAGTTGAGAGACCAGCCAATCACGATGCGAGACAGGAACGAAGGTATCCATTACGTGTGAAAGAAGAGAAAGTGTAATATGATCGTGTCATGTATGCTTGTGTGAATGGAGAACCTGAGACTGTATCTGAATCCTTATCATGCAATGATAAAGAAATATGGAAAAATGCTATGCATGAAGAAATGGAGGCATTGGAAAAAAATAACACGTGGAATCTAGTTGATTTGCCAGCAGATAGAGAACCAGTAAAGTGTAAATGAGTATACAAAGTAAAGCATGACAGTGAAGGAAAAGTAGCCTGAAGCAATGGAGGTGTCTGGTCAGGAAAACAAAATCTGTAAACTTAATAATGCCCTCTATGGATTAAAATAAGTATCTAGAACTTGATATATGGAGCTAGACTCTGAATTGAGAGGTATGAAATATGAGCAATGTGACAGTGAACCATGTGTTTGTGTGAAGAGAAATCAGAATAAGAATTATATACTAATTGTAGCAATATTTGTTGATGATATTTTTGTATTTGGTAACGATTGTCATGAAAAGACGCTGTTACTAAGAAAATTGTCATGTAGATTTCCTGTAAAAGATCTCGGAGAAGTCTGACCTTTATTGGTAATGAGGATGACAAGAGAAAAAGACAGAATAACGTTGGATCAAAGTAACTATATTCAACAGGTAATAAGTAAATATGGTATGAGTGATTGTAAAAGAGCTGTAACTCCTATGATAGTAGGACTAGACCTGTCACAAGGAGATTGTGATGTCAACTTTCCGTATAGAGCCCTGGTTGGATGCCTAATGTATATTGCGGTAACACTCGTCCAGACATAAGTCATGCAGTGAGTGTACTGTCAAGTTTTAACAACTACTATGGAACAGACCATGTTAAGACTGAAAAACGAGTGTTGAGTTTTCTGAAGAGAACCGCTGATTATTGTTCACTAGGCCAATTGATGTTCCAAAATTGACTGGTTATGTAGATGCCGGATATTCAAGAGACCCTCTAAAATGTATGTCCTACAGTTGTACTGTTTTCACTCATAGTAATAATGTAATATCGTGGGACAGCAAAAAACAAGGTAGCGTATCTATATCGAGCACAGAGGCAGAATATAAAGCGTCAACTAATGGGGCACAGGAAGGTATTTATTTATCTAATTCCTTGGGAGAACTATTGAATAAGAAGCAGATGACTCCTATTATGTACAATGATAGTCAACCGGCCTGGAAACTGGCAAAGAACCGAAAATTCAGTAAGCGCTTAAGGCAAGTAAAAATTAAGCATCATTCCGTAAGGAAAGCAATAGAGAATGGTCAAGTGCAGCTTGAATATATGCCTACTGAGGTGTTAGTAGCGGACCTATTAACTAAACCTTTGGGAGGGACCAAGACAGCTCAATTTAGGGAGAAATTGTGTATTAAACCTATATGAAACTTTATTTGAAAATCTTTATTTTAGACAACTGCTCATATTAAAAGGGGGTGTTGGTGAATTGTAATATGCACTAGTTGTACTTACTAATTATATTTGTTTTGTAATTTAAGTGTGCCATTGTCAGATAATAATAATTAATAATATATGTTAATATAATTTAATAAAACATTATGTATCCAATTAAGACTCGTATTTCCATATACAAATCGACCAAAGGTCCCTCAACATCCTATGAGTTAGCCCTTCCCTTCCAAACTCGTGTTGAAATTCATAAATCATAATAAATAAAAAATGAACCGCTTATGTTTATCCTAGACTGTAACACATCTTATTTGTTTATATTTCTCAATAGTTTCAATTGTACAATAGTACAATTATGTGCAGTTTGATTTTCGCGCATACTAGCATCTTGACATGCGTTTAGTACGAAATACGAATACGAAACTTCTGGTACGAATCTTTCTATATACGGAGTCGGTACGTCTCGCGCATCTAGCATCTTGAGATGTGTTTAGTACGAAATATGAATACGAAACTTCTGATACGAATCTTTGTGCATACGATACGAATACGATACGAATCTTTGAAAACAGTCCTATTGCCCATCACTAAAACGTTCTAATTGTATTTTAGTGTTAAGTGCAATAACTATGCAGTGTCACAAAACACTAAAGTTTCGATTGCAATAAACACCAGCCAAAAGACTTATTCCTGCTCAAAGGAGTTCTCATGCCATCTACTCCACATCACTTGCAAACTACAGTTTCGAGCTGTTGGCTCTCGTCAGTGCAAGGTAGGTCCGGAGTGACTGGAACGAGACTCTCGATCACTTTTAGTACATGACAAGATTAACAAAACCACGACATGTAACAAAAGCGGTAGACTCCATCTAGCGGCCGATGTCCATTGCAATCGAAGTAGCAGTAGTCCTGACATGGGCATAGCTAGTAGGTAGTGCTTTTAGAAGGCCAGACTTGTAATTTATAATTCAGCGCTCGGTTGGGCATTAGTCTGGAGAATAGCTATTAGTTGCAGTCTGGTTTTTATTCCTTATATATTTAAGGAAATGTATAGAGGAGTTCGACAAAATATTACATTAGTAAATATTCTGCTCTCTGAATAGGCTTTTATTATTATTATTTATGATTTACGGTAATTGTATTATGACATTCAAGAAAGCCATAGTGTACTGCAGACCCATAAATATGGAAGGGCAATTGTAGGGACGAATTAAAAATGCGCAAAGAGTACATTCTAATTTTTTACGTTGCCGTAATCTTTGGATGCATGTTAACGGTGGTAATTTTGAAAAATTGCTCTAAGAATATCTGTTACATTATATTCACCTACTAAGATAGTTTTTGATTTATTAACTTTTTTTTGAACGTCAAAAAAATTTAAATTGGTAACATTACGGCTGCAGTGCATGGCGTAGAGAGTAATAAATTATTATTATTTTTTGCCAAGCTATGACAGATAGCTAAATCGAACAAGAGACAAGAAATGTTTGCAATAGAATGCCTGCCTGAAAAAAAAAATGGTATTGACCAAATAACCAAACCGTTAAATTGAGCTTCTTTGCATGTGCCTGATAAACTTTTGACTACTTACTACGTAACAAGCGCACAAAAAAAAGTCAAAAACACCTGTTTCTATTACAGATTCACATCCCAAATTTAATCTCCGTCACTAAAAGCAACATTTTGTTACCAAAAGAAAAAATTTTGAAGATATTTGTTGTTGGATAGCGCCTTAATAGAATACTTTTAGATAAAAGTAAGTTTGGTTAAATTTTCCTCTTCTGGTCTCAAGAATATGTGGCATTTTGTTATGCACTAAACACTACCACTTTTTAGAGACACCCTGTATAGTACAATGAATTTACAATGAACACTCTTCTTTACGTTAAAACAATAAACAAAAAATAACAATAAATAAAAAAGAGTCCAAATAAAATTACTATAAATATTTTATTTTCATAGCTAAATATGTTTTTATAATATATTACGAAATCAAGGAAGTTTTGGTGTGGAATTTCAACAGAAATCGATCTGCTTGTATCTCCGTTTTTGTATTATGCAAATTAAATATGTTGTATATCCTAAAGCGCGGATGTGTGTTCTTTAAATAATTTAGTATTCAGATCTACAAATATTATTTAATTGTTGCAATTTTTTTAAATGTAACCAGCAACTATTCGTATAATAAGGAAACTGCAAGAAATCAAAAAATAATTAGTTCCTTATGCGTTATGACACGTTCTAAACTTTATTATAGAAACATCTGTAGCATTTAAGGTCAAGTGTGAATGTTGTAAAATATAAAACTTTTTATTCTATTTCAGGAAATTAAATGCTAATATTTATTTTTTGACTATTTCACAATCTATCTAAAGAATGCAATTTAGAAATATTTAAACAGATATATTAGTTTTATTATATTTCTTATAAAAATTATTGAAACCAAATAGACTTGAAAAAAGTGCCCATTAATATACAAGGTGATCCGTAAATAATCGTCCATAGAGCAGCATTGGATTTCCGACATTAAATATTGTGATTTACCTAACTTACCCTAGTTCCAAAGTTGAAATTAACAGAGATGCCGGGTGCTAAAGTCAATATTATATTTTCATTTTTCACATAACTTTTGAAATTTTCAAATATTGGCATGAAAATTTTGGGTATTCTAAGATGAGACATTTGAATCTGCTCCCATTTTTGGTGTAGATTCTAGAGGGCACCACATAAGCAATATTTATGATGTAAATGTACGTTTAACTTTTTTACCTGTAATAGTATCGCTTTTTTATTAAAAAATCTCAAACATACTTCACTTTGACAAAAAAAAAGGTATACTTGTTATTATCCTTAGAAATTGACCGTTTTTGAGATAATCGCCTTTTAACAATCGGCCGCATAATTTATTATAAGAAAGGTTAACGTAGTAGGTGCTGATACTAGCAATGCTTTTGACAATTAAATATCCTAATTTTGACACTCTAACATAGAATTAAAGCTCAAATTATCAAGTCGATAAATTTTATTTGAGAAACAAATTAAGAGATAATTTAATTAGGTAAACAAAATTATGGTGATTACAGAACATTATTTGGGTATTATGCAAATCACAACTTACACACTTTTTTATTTATTATGAAAATGCCTACTTTTGTATTTTGTTGCCCTAATCTGGGCACGCCAATATACTAGTTAGGTAAATACTTTAAAACACTCATTATTGGAGAATCACTCAAAACAACTACTCTTCTAGCTAATAGTGACGAAGTATTGAATTACATGAAGAGTAGTAGAGTGTTTTGATTGATTCTCCAATAGTGAGTGTTTTAAAGTATTTACCTAACTAGTATATTAGCGTGCCCAGATTAGGGCAACAATATACAAAAAGTAGGTATTTTCACAAACCCCAATTACGCTGGCAGACGAAACTTCCGAACGGCGCGCACGCTAACCGGAAAAAGAAACTAAAATTTTTTTTCTTTAGTTTGTGAGTATGTGAAGTACTAACTACCTATGCGGACAGATATCGATAATCATTCGATTTAAAAAATAAATGTGATGTGTTTAAGGTCCGATATTCTTGTTGCAGATGTTTTGACTCGCAAATATGCTTTGCTCTATGTACTAGTATGTTAACGACGGCCTGTTTTTGTGCTGGGTGGTGGTGAGAATTGGCGTGCAGGTATCTGTCGGTGTGCGTCGGTTTTCTGTATACCTTGTGTCCTAATCCTCCATTATCCTTCTTGAACACGAGGACGTCTAAAAATGGAAGTTGGTTCTCTGTTTCTATTTCCGTGGTAAATTTGATCTTATGATGTAAGCTGTTTAGGTAGTCTTTGAAATTATCCAGTTCCTTACGGCCATGTTGCCATATAATGAAAGTGTCGTCCACATATCTAAACCAACATTTTGGTTTCAATTGGTAGTTGTCCAAAGCATATATTTCGAAATCTTCCATAAATAAGTTAGCGAGTACTGGTGATAAAGGTGAACCCATTGCTGCTCCATCTTTTTGTTTATATAGACTTCCATTGAAGTTGAAATAAATCGAGTTGACACAAAGCTCCATCAGGTCTGCTAAGGTGGTGTCCAAACCGTTGTTCTGCAATTCTTCCCGAGCTAATTCTATCGCCTCATTAACTGGTATATTTGTGAAGAGTGATATTATGTCAAAACTGACTAGTATATCTTCTTGGTCCACTGTGATGTTCTTCAGCTCTTGTATGAAATGGTGTGAATTCCTGATATCGTGTTCTGTTGGTCCAATAAATTCTTTGAGAATGTCTGCTAAATATCTTGCTAGCGCATGGGTTGGTGAATTCACTGCACTTACAATGGGTAGTAACGGAACTCCTGCTTCGTGGATCTTGGGTAGGCAGTAGAATTGTGGTGTCCTCGATTCTGATGGTATGAGTTTCTTCTGGTGCTCTGTTGGTATGCATGATTCCTTGATCGCCTTTGTTACCTGTTTTTCGATGGTACTTGTTGGATTTCGTGTGATTTGGACGTAAACTTGGTCTTCTAACAAGTTTAGTACTTTCTGCTGGTAATCTGCTCTATCCATTAGTACAGTGGCACTTCCTTTGTCCGCTGGCAGAACTGTTATGTTGGCGTTGTCCGTGAGTGTTTTTAGGGTCTGCCTTTCTCCTCTCGTTATGTTTGGTTTCGGTGGTTTGGCTTGTTTTAGAATGGCTGCTGATGCTGCTCTGATTTCTTCTGCGTCTTCCCTGGATAGCTGGTAAAGAGTTGATTCCAAAGAACTTACTATGTCTTCCAAGATCAATACCGAGGGAAGACAACTCGATCTATTTCAACTTCAATGGAAGTCTATATAAACAAAAAAATGGAGCAGCAATGGGTTCACCTTTATCACCAGTACTCGCTAACGTATTTATGGAAGCTTTCGAAATATACGCTTTGGACAACTACCAATTGAAACCAAAATGTTGGTTTAGATATGTGGACGACACTTTCAATATATGGCAACATGGCCGTAAGGAACTGGAGAATTTCAAAGACTACCTAAACAGCTTACATCATAAGATCGAATTTACCATGGAAATAGAAACAGAGAACCAACTTCCATTTTTAGACCTCCTCATGTTCAAGAAGGATAATGGAGGATTAGGACACAAGGTATACAGAAAACCGACACACACCGACAGATACCTTCACGCCTATTCTCACCACCACCCAGCACAAAAGCAGGCCGTCGTTAACACACTAGTACATAGAGCAAAGCAAATTTGCGAGTCAGAACATCTGCAAGAAGAAAATCACTACAGAAAAATGGATACAAACTGAAGGACATAGACAACGCAATAAAGAGACAAGATACAACCAGAACAGAAGAAGAAAAAGAAGAAAAGAAATACACGGCAACAGCTTACCTACCGTATATACAAGGATGTACGGACAGAATCGGAAGAGTTTTGGAGAAAAAGAACGTCAAAGTAATATATAATGCAAAACAGAAGGTGGCACAACATTTTCCCAAATACCAAGGTCCAGAAGAACTAGAAACACCAGGAGTATATAGCATCCCATGTTCCTACGGACGACAAGTTTACATCGGAGAGACCAAACGATGTATAAACACCAGCCTCAGAGAACACATTAGAAATACAAAGAAGGGAAATTATACAAAATCAGCAGTTGCCGAACATTCAGAAGAAACCGGCCATTTGATAAAATTCGACAAAACAAAGAAATTAGCCAACACCAAGAATTGTTGGCCAAGAAGATACAGAGAAGCCATTGAAATAAATAAACATCCGAATAACTATAACCGTGACAACGGTTACAACTACCAATAACGTGGAAAACAATGTTCCGCATGAGCAATGATCCGCAACACGCCTCCTGACAACCTGTATAAATAGAGGAGCTCAGTCCAGCAGAGCTCACTTCGCTTCAGAAGAAGACCACGACAAGATGGTCGAAACGTCAAGCACTCAACCAAGTCCACGCGGAAGAAGACCCGGAAACCAGCAGCCAAAAAAATTTGTATTTATATGGTCTCTTCGATTACCGACTGGCATTACTCGTCATCGAATTTGCACGCTTGTTTTAAACCTCTCCACTCTCGGAACTCCAAGAGTGTTGCTACCTTCGACTAGAAAGGATACGGCCTTAAAGGTGTTCAGGCATAATCCCACGGATGGAATCTTCGCATTACCGTCTGCTCGCGAGAGTACGTGAGCTAAATGTCCGAACCTGCGGTTCCTCTCATACTGACCAGGATTATTATCCAACGACGAGTCATCAGTAGGGTAAAAATAAACCTGTCTTACGATGGTCTAAACCCAGCTCACGTTCCCCATTAAATACCTCGGCGAATAAATTTAGCTTCATCCATAAATAATATTGTGTTAATGAATAAATGGTCAAAATTATGTCTGTTCCGAATATCACTTGCAAACTGATTTCTTAAAGGAAGATCGGCAGGCCATAAATTTTGCAAAGGTGTAAAACGGTACTGATGGTATTTTTCTGCATGCAATATTTTTAAAATTTAAATCTTACTGATGATTCGTATAGCTGCAGATAGTTGCCTTGAACTAGTTTGTGGATCATCTGCAATGCGAACTAATAATTCGTCTTCTTGTTCAGGCGTCGCAATGTTCGGTCGACCTAAATTACCACGTTTAGGATGAAATGAACCAGTTTCGCCTAAATTCCTGCACAGATTTAACACCCGGTATCTCTGTCAGTATCAACTTTTGGACTAAAGTAAGTTTAGGTAAATCGCAACATTTTAATGTCATAAATCCAGTGTTGCTCTATGGACCATTGCTTACGGACTACTCTGTATAGTAGATTTATGTTTTACATTGTGTCATTTGTGTCCTATAGTTTTATCTTGACAGTTATATATTTCTGTATAAAGTATATCCTTCATCTACAAAAATGTAATCGCCAATTAATTTTCCCTGTTATGAGATGAAAAGACCATTATCAAGAGAAAGACCAGTTATATTAGAAATATACGTGTTGTACGTCGCTGAGATAACTAACTTGATCTAGATTCTAGATTTAAAGTATGAGACATATATGGTCAGTAATAAAGAAAAGACTTTCTAAAACAAAGTAAAACACCCACGATTGATTAGACTGTTCTAGGAGAAAACGGTAGTGCATATTTGTGTTATTTTTGCTTTTTATGTCATCTGGAAAGTGTACTGATGCATTTAATACAGTAAAAATAGACGATCGCAATACTGGACTCGAGTTACATACCAAATCAATTCGAGTAAAAGGTGAATTTATTGAAAATACTAGCCGCACGTGTATAAAATTTTAGTCAAGTCATATATCTAAATAATCCGCAATAAATTATGCCTTGTATCAATCAGGCCCAATTTCACTTTGCAAAAACTATTGCTCTAGGCGTAAATAAATACATTATATATAAACTAACGAATAATGTGGGATAATTGGCAGGTTTAGATTGTTTTCTAATGGGTATGTTGAACTTGGCCAAGAACACAGTATATTTAATTAAATTATAATAATTAACTAAATCGAACGTATATGTTGAAATATATTAATGTTTTATCATGCAACGTCACCTGTGTTGTAAGAGAAATACACCATTTATACCCACACTTTTAAAATTATATCCATTAATGTCTTTTATTAAAAAAATTAACATTATTTTTAGTTCTTCCCTGTTGACGTAACATTTTCGTGGAAAAATTTGATAATGTTAATGAGATGGTGATAAAAATAAATTAATCAAAAAATATAGGTGACGTTTTGGCGTAGAATTTTTTTCTTACTTAAAAATTACATCAACGAGTTGAGTAAATAACGAATTTAATGGGACAAGCGGCTAAAATGGTATATTTTTTTCACAAGTGGGGCGTTTATAGTACGAGCCGAAGGCGAGTGCTATAAACCACACGAGTGAAAAAAACACATTTTAGTCTCGAGTTATATACAAAATTTATTGTATCGCCATTCGAAATCAGAAAACAATATAATTTTGTAAAAAATAGACTAACCATAGAAACCATAAGTTTTATTTCACACTGTGAAATAAAATTTCTTTATTTCACTATTTTTACTTTATTTTACACTTATCAATAACGACATTGTTTTGATTCATTGAAACTGTCAAATAAATGTCATTTTAGGATATAGCCTTACAAAATTAGTACTTTATATAACTAGTGGCTAAAATGGTGTTTTTTTTTTACAAGGACGTTTATAGTACGAACCGAAGGCGAGTGCTATAAATCACACGAGTAAAAAAAACACATTTTAGTCTCGAGTTATATACAAAATTTGTTGTATCGCCATTCGAAATTAGAAAACAATATAATTTTGTAAAAATAAGACTAAATTCTATTGCTGTTTCCATAGAAACCAATAAGTTTTATTTCATACTGTGAAACAAAACTTCTTTATTTCACTCTTTTTTCTTTATTTTACACTTGTCAATAATGACCAATGATCAAAATTTGAGTTTAATTCCAGTGGCGCATATAGGTAGGTATATAAAATTTTACATCAAAAACTTAAAGTTTGATTTTTCTTACAAAATTAAATCTAAATTAAATATAATACGAAGCTACCTTGCGAGTTTGCCATTTATTTTGGCCTAATAGAATACATGTATACATATTTACAAATAATAATGTATGCATATCTTAATAACATATAACGACGCACCTGAAATTCCGATCACTGATAATGACATTGTTTTAATTCATTGAAACTGTCAAATAAATGTCGTTTTAAGATATGGCGTTACAAAATAGTATTTTATATAACAAGTGGCTAAAATGGTGTTTTTTTTTACAAGTGGGGCGCTTATAGTACGAGCCGAAGGCGAGTGTTATAAACCACACGAGTATAAAAAAACACATTTTAGTCTCGAGTTATATACAAAATTTTTTGTATCGCCATTCGAAATTACAAAACAATATAATTTTGTAAAAATAGACTAAATTCTATTGCTGTTTCCATAGAAACCAATAAGTTTTATTTCACAGTGTGAAATAAAATGTCTTTATTTCACTCTTTTTTCTTTATTTTACACTTGTCAATAGGCCTGTCCAACACGCTGTCACTTTGCTTTGTTTGTACTACAGCAGCCATCTTTCGTTGTTAAGTTAAGGTTTTCGACAGGCCTAAAAGGCACCATACACGTTCAGTAATCTCATTACCTGAATATACAGAAAGTAGGTATTTTCATAATAAATAAAAAAGTGTGTAAGTTGTGATTTGCATAATACCTTTTTTTTTTTTTTTTTAACTATTTAACGTCGGCCTATTTCCGCTACCAGGGCCTATCACCGACGCCAGGAGACGAGCTACCCCCAACCTGGAAATTTTTGCCGAACCTCTTCCCTTAAGAAGAGTAGGGATCTTTTACTTGCCTAACATTTAATAGACAAGGGACCGCCTGCTTTACATCCCCTCCGAAGGATGGTATATCCACTACGTAATCCTCGTCTGAAATTACGTAACTTCCGAGTATACACTGATATACAAGCCTCTAGAAGTTGGGGCGAGAACGCTGTATTTCCCAAGATAGGTGGGTCACCCATCCAAGTACTAACCGCGCTCGACGTTGCTTCAACGGAATATCGACTGACATTCACATTGAAGTCGCCTCTACGCTCGCCCC
This sequence comes from Rutpela maculata, assembly GCA_936432065.2. Taxonomy (NCBI): domain Eukaryota; kingdom Metazoa; phylum Arthropoda; class Insecta; order Coleoptera; family Cerambycidae; genus Rutpela; species Rutpela maculata. Next base: position 124,397,601 of record OW386285.2, read on the forward strand.
CTGCATAATACCTAAATAATATTCTCTAATCATTACCTGAATTTTCGCGTTTTTCTCAATCATACTTAATTCAATAATTATAGCTAGATATGCTTTTTTCTTAAATAATGGACATGTAAGGTGTGAAAAATAATGACAGGGAATGACGGGGAAATTTTTAGTAATGTTTCTGTAATGATCTGCTGGAATGACATTATTGCTGAACGTGTATGGTGCCCTTTAGGCCTGACAAAAACCCTAACTTACCAACAAAAGATGGCTGCTGTAGTACAAACAAAGCAAAGTGACAGCGTGTTGGGCTGGCCTATAATGACATTGTTTTGATTCATTGAAACTGTCATTTTAGGAAATGGCGTTACAAAAAAATATTTATACATCTGTAGGCCAGTCAATGAAAGAGTTGTAGAGAACATAGAGGAAGGGAGAATTTTCCTCTTCAGGAATGTGTTAGGGGTAGTTAGGAGGTAAATATACCAAAAGTTCCCGCCCCTAGCCCCGCCACTTCAGGGGGGAGGGGGTGGAAAGGTTCCTTTTTTCGATTCTTCGCATATAACTAGGAAACGATGCGTCGTACGGAAAAAGCTAATCTATGCAAAATTAAACATAATTAAATTTCCTACAAGAATGTCTATATTCATTTTCTTCTTATGTGTTATAGTTTACGAGATATTCAAGAGATATTCGCCAGCCAAAATAGATAATTAATAAATAAATTAATTAGGTACCTTGAATATTCCTGTCAAAACGGTTTACCGTGGTCTGCTAATAAATCACAGTCACAAAACAATCTTCATTTTACAACACTCGACGTATTTACCAACGTAATATTTTGTCGAAGTCTCTGCATTTCCTTAAATATACAGTGTGACTCACTTAATATGAAGACACCCTTATAACTTTTTTATTTTGTTTCCGATTTGAATCAAATTTTACTCAAGTATGGAACAAATTAGGATCTACTTATGACCAGAAAAATATTCGCCCGCTACAAAGGCAAAGCCACCTTCGGTACCAAAATATGCTGAAAAAAATTAAAAATCACATTAGTGGATCTTGACGTATTTCATGTATCCACTACAAATTGCGGAAACTGGGGAACCTATTTGCCAGATGAGCTTATGTATGAGAAATCCCCCATCAATAACCAAATCAAATTTTGGTGTATGTACGTTTGTGGCGGCGATCTGATGAATTTTTTAGAATTTTTAACACTCAAATTGTTTTTATTTTTTCCGTATATTTTGGTACCGCAGGTAACATTGAATTTGTAGAGGCGAATGTTTTTCTGGTCATAAATAGTCCCCCTGAAGCGGCGGGGCTAGGGGGGTGGACTTTTAGTATGTTTACCTCCTAACTACCCCCAACACATTCCCGAAGAGGAAAATTCTCCCCTCCTCCATATTCTCAACAATCCCCTTTTAGACATTCATTGATTGGACTACTGGCCAAGGCCTGATTAATTATTAGGCCGACTGAGACAATAGTAGGACACGGGAATTTTAGGATGCATTATTTTCGAAGCACACGATTCTCATAGAGGTCTTAGAAATGTTCAAAGATAAATTAAAACCTTATGACCCTAAAGACCAAAGTTAATATCAAAATATAAGAGAAAATTTATTTTCCAAAGTAAAACCGAATAATGTAGGTCATTAGGATTCATGTTTTAATGTAAATCTACTTGTATTTCCAATGCAAATGCTAATACAGATAAGTTATTCACAGGTGCCATGTTTGTGTAATTAATTGAAATCATTTGTGGAAAATGCTTCATGACGAAAAAGAGTTTTAGAAATTTGAAACTGAGGCAAGGTAGAGGTGATGGTTAGCCGCGTAGAAAAAAAAACTTAAAGAAAATAAGAAAGAAACTTGAAGTTACATTGACGGCTGTATTGAGAGGAATGCAGAATTTGATGGAGTTGTCGTTTGTGGAGAAACATCAAGTCGCAACTGATAATTTTAAAGTCAATATGGAGAACATAAAAAGAATGTATATACAGCTACATCCTCAGTTTGAATTTTTATGAGAATTAATTGACCGGCACCTAATGAAATACGAACCAAAGAGTACCCAATATTGCAAAAATATAACTCGATTTCTTCTTCATCTACATTCTAGATGGCCTATCTTTACGCCATGGTCTATTTGACAGCATTCCTCCACTTGTTGTGGTGTATTTTCTGAAGAATGTGTCAATTTTTGAGAATTTTGAGCAGTAATGCCTACCGTGTGCAACAAGCATTTTTCACGAATTAAGGCCCCATATAGGAAACTAAAAACATTTTCAATCTTAAAACTCGTAACTTGCAGTTTCATTCACTAGGAGCAACTTCCTTCAGAAATTGACTGTCGATGATATATTACAATAAAAAACTGCTGCATCTAAAGCAAAAAAAAGTTTAATGTGCGATGTCAATTGGAATCTTGATATAAGATATCTCATTGAAAAGGACCCCGCACACGGCTCCCTTCAAATTTCGTGAAACTCTGGGAAATGGTAGTTCTCACTGAGTAGAAAAAAACTCTAAATGGGCGCGAAGCTCCAAACTCCATTGGTTCCGAGATAAGACCAGCTGAAGCTCTAGAAACCACCCCTACCAAACCACAAGCGGGCTAATCGACCTAACCCTGGGAACAGCGAGTTTAGTCGCTTATTTTTCTTGAAATTATTCAATTCCATACCACAAGCGGCATAACCCACCTACCCACCAACCCCCTAACCCATCTAATCCCTAGAAACCACCCCTTCTAAACCACAAGAAGGCTAACCCACTTGACCCTATGAACAGCGAGTTTTATCGCTTACTTTTCTTGAGATAATTGAATTCCACACCACTATAAGGCTAAATCACCTAACCACCCACCCCCTAACCCACCTAATCCCTAGAAACCTGCCAAACCACGAGTAGGCCAACCCTCCTGACCCTGGGAATAGCGAGTTTAATCGCTTATTTTTCTTGAAAGAATTAAATTCCACACCACAAGCGGGCTAAACCACCTAACTATCAACCCTCTAATCCACCTAACCCCTAGAAACCACCGAACCTACCGAACCACCAGTAGGCTAATCCACATGACTCTCGGAATAGTAGTACAAAAATCGAATGGGCGCCAATAGTTAAATCTATGTAAAATTGAATATAATACACATTTTAGTAGAATTTAGTGATGTTTTATTCAAAAACAATTAGAAATCAAGAAAAAGTTCTACATTATTTGGGTTAGTAAAGTTAATTGTGTTTACGGGTTTCAAACTCATGCGTTACTGCCATGCTATTATAACTTTACCAGTACTATTTTGCATTTATTACTTTAACCTTCATGGCCATCATCTTTTTCAACTTGTATTACCCAGTCATTTAGGGTAAGGTGGGTTAGGGCGTAGGTGGTTCGGTGTGTTAGCCCGCTTGTGATGTGGAATTTAATTATTTCAAGAAAAATAAGCGATGAAACTCGCTGTTCCCAGGGTCAGATGGGTTAGCCTTCTTGTGGTTTGGTAGGGATTAGGTGGGTTGGTGAGGTTGGTGGTTAGCGACTAAACTCACTGTTCCCAGGGTTAGGTGATTGTGATTTGGTAGGGGTGGTTTCTAGGACTTCAGCTGGTCTTATCACGGAACCAATGGGGTTTGGAACTTCGCGCCCATTTAGACTTTTTTTCTACTCACTGAGAACTACTATTTCCCAGAGTTTCACGAAATTTGACAGGAACCGCAAAACCCATGTATTGTGTGCGGGGTCCTTTTGAATGAAAACAATTTAGTGTTAACTTTAAGTAGATTTTTGTAGCTGCCACATGTCCAATAGGAATACATCAAGTGATGACTCCGCATTTTGCCTTACTTTACTTTCATTCATTAGTTTATTCCAAACATTTGTATAAAATGTAATAAAATATGAAATACTGGATTGGTTTGTTATTGGTTTATTAACGCGGCTAGTTGCTGTTTCCTCTCGTAATTTCGAGTCTCAACTAGAAATTATAACAATGTCGCAGGGAATGGTTGTTGTGCTGTCTGTTGTAGGCATGTCCTGGTAGAGTGGTGGAATAGTTTAGCTAAACTTCATCAGGACGTTAATATAAGAAAGGAATTTAAAAAATAGGACATAAATTTGTTTTTCCCTAATTTTTTCTTGGAAAAGAATATCATAAAAGCTAATAATTTATTTCAGTAATCGGCAATATACACAGAGAGAGCATCGGACGGACAGACGAATATATGAATAGTCAGATTGATATTATTGAGATAATTATTTCTCATTATTGAGATAATTATCAGTATCAGGAATTCATTTAGCATTGTCTTCCTATTGGAAAACTATCATGATGACTGCACTTTCTAGGTGGTTTCGGTAGTTCGAATACCGACCACCGAGACATTGCAGATGGCAGCGGTGGATTGTTTCACATAATCATTGAAAATGTAAATTCTCTATTCTCCAAGTTTACATTCTTTAATGAAAATTGATCTGATTGTTCTACTCAATAAAATAAATTGATACCAAAAATATCCATATTTGATGAACTGATTCCCTAAGAAAATTTGACAAAGTATCTTTTTAAGTTTATATGTATTGAGAAGAGAAAGAAGCAGAGAAGTTTATTTCAGTTTGGCTAAAATCAAAGATTTTCAAATAACATTCCAGCTTTTCAGTGGTATAACGTATTAGCTGAGCTCGTCGAAATTCGACGAAATGGGGATGTTAAAAATATATCCTAGAAATTATTCTTTGGAGGTTCACCTTTGAACTTATTACTAGTACTCACATTTTCGAGAGAGAAATTAGCGGCCGTGTTTCAACGTAATGATCTCACTTTTACTTCCACATCCAGTGAAAGTACAGTAACGAAAAAAATTTTTAAACATTTTTATTGTTCAAATAGGCTTAGAATGTCATGAAACGTCGAGATTTTAAGTTTGAGCGAAAAAAAATTTCTGTCTGTCGGTCTAACTGTCTGTCGGTCTGTCTGTCGGTCTGTCTGTCGGTCTGTAACTTTTTGTGCGCACGATTACTCTGGAACCGCTTGAGATATTGACTTGAAATTTGGTACACATATGTACTTTAACGAGATCTAGAACTAGATTATATTTTCGTCTTGTTCCGTCGACGGGTTGGGAGGTAAATTAGGGTAAATTTGGGGTAAATCAAGTAGGTAAGAGTTCATAAAATTGGTATTTAGTATATACAAGAGAAGCTAAGGTCTCAAAAAAAAAATTTGGCATTAGCCACCCCCATTACCACCCCCACCTCATTATTAAAGGGGATGAAAAAAAAAGTGATTTAGTGTGTGTTCAAGAACCAGAAATCTTAGAACATTTTTTTACTTTATCCCTTTTACCAAAATTGTAGTAGATTTTCATAACTCTCAAACACATTCCAGATATTATAAAATTAGCTACAAATAATATTTTCCGAACCCTAGTCAAAACTTTCTTCGTTGTTATCGTCTCCATATACCCTAAATAAATAATTAGAAAATAACTGACTAATGCAATGCAATTCAACATGACCAACGTATGCTTCATATAACGATGACAAATTTTCATATTCAGTTAAATTACTAATGGGCTGTGCATGATGGGTCACAAACAACAAAACACCTTCATAATATTTAAAAAAACGCTGCCCAAGGAATCACTACTTCCACATCCAGATTTTCTATCCAAGTCACTCGCAACGAAAAAATTTTGTATGTGGAAATAATTATTTATGGAACTTTAATACTACAATATTTGATATCCTCTACCTCAAAAACCCATAAAACGATACCCCACATCGGTAGTGGGGTGGGGGTGGTGATAGGGGGTGGTAGTGGGTGTAGATGAAGTAAAAAAATATTTTGAGGTTTCTCGTTCTTGTACACACACTAAATCACTTTTTTTTTTATCCCCTTTAATAATGGGGTGGGGGTGGTAATGCCAAAATTTTCTTTGAGACCTTAGCTTCTCTTGTGTATACTAAATACCAATTTTATGAACTTACATGCTTGATTTACCTGTTTACCCCAAATTTACCCCAATTTACCCCAACCCTTCGACGGAACAAGATGAAAATATAATCTAGTTCTAGATCTCGTTAAAGTACGTATGTGTACCAAATTTCAAGTCAATATCTCAAATGGTTCCAGAGTAAACGTGCGCACAAAAAAGTTACAAACAGACCGACAAACAGACAGACCGACAGACAGATAGACAGAAAACTTAAAATCTCGACGTTTCATGATATTCTAAGTCTATTTGAACAATAAAAATTAAAAAAAAAATTTTTGTCGTTACTATACTTCCACTGGATGCGGAAGTAATAAACAATCAAACGTATACAAATAATAACATATAAATAACATACAATAACATATCGAAAACTAAACAAAGTAAGAAACAATTCCCGTCACCTAAAGGGGGTCTAGAGACGATCCAATCAACCAACCAACCGACCTTCTCGGTATACTTTGAAGCTTGCCATGCGAACTTGTAAAAGTGAGCTGATCTGCTGGAGCAAACATTGTCGGTACGCTTTGAAGACGCTGAAATTCCAGCAGACCAGCTCACTTTTATGGGTTGTCATGGCAATTTTCAAAGTGTACCGAGAAGGTTGGTTAGTTGGGTGGTGGGTTAGATCTTAAAACTGGAATAACGTGTTCCATGGTGAACTCCGACTGATTTACTCGAATCTCTTCAGTCAACTGTGGCCTTTACATGCACAGTTTGATGTAGTATGGGCCATCGGTACCACGTTATAGTTCGAGCGCTAAGGTTTATTTATTTATTTCAACTTCTATTTCGTTTATATGTATGAAAATAACAACTTATGAAAATATAGTAAAGACACATCTGTGGACAAAAAGCTTTATTTTTAAAAAAGAATCATCAAAATTGGTCCAGCGGGAGCCGCTGGCGAAGCCGGAAAATAAAACGACTTATGTTTTAAATATAAGCGACAGATAAAGTAGTCTGTTTATATTACTCATATTTGACAACACATAGTTGGCGTTTACTAAGGAGCTATGAGTAACGTCACCAAGGGCGAATATTTGACAATTTACTTTCTCGAGCATGCTTTGCGGTCTTAATGCACAAATAACTACTTTTTACGACTGTTATTGAAAATAGACTTTCCTATTTATCATATAAAAACCGAAAGTTAACATTTGCGCAGCTAAAAAAGAGGCGTGAATACCTTTCCGTGCGTGTGCTGACAGTGAGTATTTTCCGCTCGACCCAAAGAATTTCCCCTTAGAAACTATGTGCAGGCCCCCCGTATAGGGGGGGGGGTCTAGTGGGTAATGAGTTTAAGGGTCCGGGCTTCCGAGGGGCCTGTAGTGGGGGCCCGCCAGAGATTTTGGCACAACATTTTTTTTTCAAATTTCTACCCCCTCTCCCGCTCATCAGTTATTAAGCGCGAGGGTCCGTTGGCTTCCGAGGGGCCCGTACCGAGGGCACGCCGGAGATTTTGACAAAAACATTTTTCCCGCTCATCAATTATTAGGCGCGGGGGGCCGCCAGTGAATTTGGTATCGGGGCCCATGAAATAACAAAAAATAATAACTTTTTGCCACTTCTGTTGCAATCGTAGCAAAAATAGTGGGCATATTTCGAGCAGAAAGTGTTCATACTAAAGCAGAAGTAGAGCACTTTTTACTCTTACTATACAAATACCTTATAGGTACTCGTTTCTGTGTGCCATTTTTAGAGATTAAAAGTTAATTTTTAAAATGAATTTGACATATTTACATTCTGTCTCTACAATCCACGGTAATAACACGAGCTCTCAATTTGTTAGATAAATAATAATATGTTTTAACGAAAATAACAATTAAGTTTCAGGTTTAAAGCATATTAAACAGGATTTACGAGATCAGTTGATGTAATCCTTCAGGGTTTTTTATATGGCACCTATATCCACCTATTTTATTTTCATTGACTATTATTGTACTATAATTATTCAAATGAGGTATTTTTTATCCACCTGGAATGGTTTAAAAACATAAAATAACGACAAAAACGTGTAAAGTGCATAAACATAACTCTTTCTAGAATCGGTTAAATATGATAATGCGCTCCGAGAGTAAATTCTTATGTTACCTGTTCAGTTACATTAGAACTAATTCTGTGACTTATCCCACAGTTGTCGAGAACTTTATCCTGAGGTTTTTCTACGAAGCATACCACTCAGCGAATCTAATGCATATTTTATATCGGATCTTGTAAAATAGTGGCGTAACAAGTAGCATTATTTTTGAATTTTTTAGGGGTGAATAATTAGCTGATATCGTGAAAAATAATATTGAATAATAATAATAAATGACTACATTAAATAATACTATAGAGAGCTAAGTTTAGACTTACGGAAGACTACTTTTACACTCAACTCTAAAAATCACCAAATTTATTAATTGCTCGTAAACTTCACTGTCACACACAGAGAGAAAATTGGAAAGACAAATACAAAGAGATAAAAAAAAAGAAAAATATGATCATATAAGGTAGTCCACTATTATTTCTCTTCCATACTTGAATAGTATTAATACTGATTGTTCACTAATATGGATATTAACTTAATGTTTAGATGGTAAAACCGCTGCCCAAGGAATCACTACTTCCACATCTAAGTCTCTCACAGCGAAAATTTCGTGTATTGAAATAATTATGGAACTTTAATAATACAATATTTGAAATCGTCTACTCCAAAACCCCATAAAACGGTATTGCACATTGGTAGTGAGGTAGGGATGGGGGTGGATGAAGTAAAACAATATTTTAAGGCCTTTGGTTTTTGTATACGCACTAAATGACACTTCACTCCCTTTAATAATGGGGTGGAGGTGGTGATGGAGGTGATTAATGCCAAAAAATTATTGAGACCTTAGCTTCTCTCGTATATACTAAATGCCATTTTTATGAAGTCTTACTTGCTTAATTTACCTATTTACCCCCAATTGTCCCAATTTACCCCCCAACTTCAACGGAATAAATCAGAATATAATCTAGTTCCAGATCTCGTTATAATACATGAATTTCAAATTTCAAGTCAATATCTTAAAAGTTTCCAGACTAATCGTGCGCACAAGGACAGGCCGACAGACTTAAAGTCTCGACGTTTCAAGACGTTCTAAGCATATTTGAACAATAAAATGTAGTTCTTTAAAAATTTTTTTCTAATATGCAACGAAATTAAAATTATGAAATCGATAGCATATTTATATAAAAATGGTATAAAAGACTATGAAGTTTTACAATAGTAAAATATTTGAGTATTAAATATTCTTTTTAAAAGTATTAACTGGCTCATCATGAGAAAGGGGCTTATGTCAACTGGTAGCTAGTCATGGTGCAAGTGTGTGACAAATAGTGACAGAAAATATTAGAATTACTAGTCATACGACGACCTATCACGAAATGATCTCGTAATAGTGATGTCATCAAATTTTATATTTAACAATCTTTGAGAGCAAACCCTACGAATATTTTCGACTTTTTTTTAAATGTACATATAATACTTGCAGTATACGAAAAAAATAAATAAATAAATAAATAAAAAAAATAATTTTGTATAATGTAATTAATTTCATGTATAAAACTGTTGCACGATTACAGAACAGCTTTCCTTTAAACTGACTTACATTGAACCCTACATCTACCAAAGGATCCCCCACAAACCTTATGGAAATTGGCACTCAGTCGAATTTTCTCAAATTTGGATATGTTGTAGTTTTTGCTATTCTGAACACAGGTTCTCAGGGGCACAAGTCTCGGCTATGACTGCGTTTATGATGGCTTGAACGTCACAATAAGCATAAAAATTTGGCGGAGTGAAGATAGCAATCTTTTTAGCAATCCTCCATATTTTTCTATCTTCTACGTCGTATAAGTCATTTTTACTGGACATACATTTCAAGAAAACAGAACAAAATCCGATATAGATAGGGGGCTGATGGGGTAACAATCCGCAAAAAGTAAAATACTTATTCATTTTGTAACTTTTTAATATTGTTTGTGACCATTTTCGGTGCAATAATAGCTATATACATATATTTCAAGAAAACACAACATAATCCGATATAGGTAGAGGCTGACGGGGTAGCAGTCCACAAAAAGTATAATATTCTTTTAGTAACTTTTTTAATTCTGTTTGTGCGTTAACCATTCTTGGTGGAATAACAGCTATATTCACATATTTCAAAAAAACACAACAACATCCGATATAGGTAAGGGATGACGGGGTAGCAATCCACAAAAACTAAAATATTATTTTTGTAACTTTTTTAAGTTCGTTTTTGCATTAACTATTTTCGGTGGAATAATAGCTATGTAGATATATGGAGTATGGAGTATGGAATTAGCAGGAGGGTGGTCAAAAACCACAGCACTTAGGCCCCATTGGACCTCTTGTACATCCTCCCTCTAGGCAGACACTCGCCTAGGCCTTCAACCAACCTAATCTTTCGAAGTAGGTGGTGATGGTGCCTAGGGGCATCTCCCTTACATTGGCCAAGGTAGGCCAACGCTCTCCCAAGATGGATTCTCTGATTGATGAGATGGCTGAACAGTCACAGAGTACGTGTTGAACCGTCTCATCTTCTTGTTCACAACCTCTGAAAAGAAGTGTTTCGCTTAATCTCATATTGTGATACTCTATATCATATTTGAGTTACTTGTGATACCGTTTTTGGAGATATTGTTAGAGGAGAATATTGCACTGAGCATAATTATTTTTGGACTCGTTATGTGCTTATATGAAAATAAGGGCGAAACAATTAAGTCCTGTCGTGGAGAGCGAAGCTGAACTTGGCAGGATGGGAAGTCGGTTGCAAAACTGTTCAATCTGTCAGATGAAAGTACCAGAAAGGGATGACCACTGTGTATGGTTAGTAAATTTATTAAGGAGTGTTTCCTTAGCGGACAGTGTCCAGTCTGGATTCCTGTTATAAAACGTAGATTCCTTCTGGTCATTGCCAGGTAGTCCATTGCTGTTTTCTTGTTAGGATACGTGAGTAGTTCCCTAGCGAGCTGACAGCTGCTTGTTTCATCCCACAGCTTCTTAAATTCGTTGTGGGTGTTCTCCTTAATTAATTGTATTGTCGCCGTAATCGGTAACAAACTGGCCGGGCCTGGTCCAAAGATAAGTTGGCCTGCTGCCTTCTTGGCCAGTTTGTCGGCTTTTTTGTTGCCACTGCACTGTGCGTGTCCTTTCACCCAGCATACCGAGATGTTGTTCGTACTGGAGGCACCCACAAGTGCTTGATGACATTCCCATACTGCTCCTGTGGTTATTTTGTAACTTCTCAGGGCTAGTAGTGATTGTCTACAGTCTGTGTAGATCCTGATTGTTTTGCCCGTAGTTTGTCTGCGGACAATCTCTTTTGCGGCTATGGTTATGCCCGCCAGTTCAGTTTGTACTATGCTGGCTCGCCCATCCATAGTCCATTTATATTGGATTTGTAGGCTTCTGGAATATATTCCACATCTTGCCCCCTCCTTCTTCCTTGATCCGTCTGTGAAAATGTTTATCACACCTTCACCAGCGGTCTCGTTTTCACTATTTGTCTGCATTGTGTAGGGTCTGTCAAAGACCGATTTGTCTTTGACAGACCCTAGATACCATCTGTGCATGCCTGTAGAAGAGGCGTCTTCCTGACAGCCTCGTTCCACAGGCGACTTCTGGTCTCCCCACAGCCTACATTTGGTTGTAGGCCAACGGACTTGAGGCGTGCCATTGTTATTAAGGCCACTTCTCCTAGATATAGATTCAGTGGTGGCAGACACAGCATTACCTCCATTGCTCTCGTTGGCGTTGTTCGCATAGTTCCTGTTATGCTTAGGCAGGCAACTCTCTGCACTTGGCTGAGCTTGGCTCTCGCTGAAGTCTGTTTACTCTTAGGCCACCAGACCACAGCTCCATAGGTTATCATTGGTCTTATGATGGCAGTGTATATCCACATGACCACTTTGGGTTTCATTCCCCAGGTTTTCCCCACGGTCCTGCGACACTGCTCATAAGAAATGTAAGCCTTTTTTAGTCTTCTGTCTAAGTGAAGATTCCATGTTAGTTTGGCGTCAAAGGTATTTCACTTCTGATGCGAAACTTAGTGTTGTGTCCAGGAGAACTGGTGCTTTTAGTGCTCCTGGTTTCCTTTTTCTTGTGAAGAGAACCATCTCCGTCTTCCTGGGATTAACAGACAGCGAGTGTTCTCTGCACCATTTTTCAATTATTCTTAGAGCCCCCTGCATCCTTTCACAGAGGACTCCTTCAAATTTTCCGTTGAGCAGTATTGTTACATCATCTGCGTAGGCGATTGTGTGGAAACCCTCTGAGTTGAGGTGGCGCAAGAGGCTGTCGAGAACTAAGTTCCATAGCAGTGGTGATATTACACCTCCCTGCGGGCAGCCTCTCGCGACCATTCCTCGCACAGAAGCGTCTCCCACACTTATTTGTACAGCTCTTTTGGAGAGCATGCTGGATATCCAGCTTCCCATAATCGTGGGGACGTTTCTCTCCACTAGGGCTGCCGTGATTTTTGGGAAGGTGGTTTTATCAAACGCACCTTCTATGTCTATGAAGACACCTAGGGTGGACTCTTTATTGTCCAGGGATTTCTCAATACGACTCGCGACCGCATGGAGGTAGATATATTTCAAGAACAGAACAAAATCCGATATAGGTAAGGGCTGACGAGCTAGCAATCTACAAAAAGTAAAATATTCTTTTTGTAACTTTTTTTCCATCGAAAATGGTTAATGCACAAAGGATATTAAAAAAGTTACAAAAAGAATATTTTACTTTTTGTGGATTGCTACCATCAGCCCCTACCTATATCGGATTTTGTGATTTCTTGAAATATAAGTATATAGCTATTATTCCACCGAAAATGGTTAATTCACAAACGATATTAAAAAATTTACAAAATAAAAACAATATTTTACTTTTCTATATCGGATTTTGTTCTATTTTCTTGAAATATATGTATAAAGCTACTTTTCCGCTGAAAATAATTTATACGACGTAAAAGAAAGAAAAATATGGAAGATTGCTATCTTCACTACGCCAAATTTTTTATGCTTATTGAGTCCTTCAAGCTTCATAACTTGAAAAGCAGAAACTTGTGTCCATGAGAACTTTTGTTCAGAAAAGAAAAGGCTACAACATATCCAAATTTCAGAAAATTCGACTGAGAGCCAATTTACATAAGGTTTGTAGGGGGGGGTCCTTTCATGAATATATGAAGAAAGCTTCTGCAATTATTCCAATTACGAATATAAGGAATAATGTTTCCGATAAAATCAGTATTTTCAGTTTTATAAAATCTAATATTTTACGTGGTTTTGGAGGATCGATAATAGTAGATATTGGGTCTAGTTTGCTCTCTGAGCGTACTCAACGAAGTGAATTGGAGTCCCAGATACAACGAAATCATTTTCAGTTAGAAATTATCCGCAAAGAGCGGTTCGGATTTTATTACAAACTGAAGGATACTGTCCCCTTTACTCAGCAAAACTAGACCTCCTAGAATTGAAAGGATCATTGGGATAACCTGTAGGAAGAAGAGTATGAGAAATCAAAAAAAGAAAATCTCTTTAGGAAAATATTAATTTGAAATCTGTGCATTCTTTCTCTAAAATGAATTTATTTTTAAGTATCAATTTTTAATCTTTGTAATTCTCTGACAACCCACATCTGGTTGTGCTACAGACAAAGAGCTCTAAAATGAATTTATTTACAAAAACCTCTTTATTTTTTAACGAAAAACGTTTCAAAGAAGTAGGATGACAGTTTAATTTTTCGAGTGAATCCTGTTGCAATAACCAGTCCATTTATGTAAAAGTTACAAAAACTTGCACGTACAATTTTACAACAAACAACTTATACGAATCTACCTTAATATGCGTAAGAGTCATCATCTGAGACCACTGACTGAAATTATATGAATCTTTTTCCTAATTACTTTTTTAGACTGTAAATTTGCCACTAAAGTTTATATAAAAAATCATGAATATTTTTTGCAATAATTGTAATTTGAAAAATAAAAATATAATATATTTTAAGATAATTTATTTGTCAGAAGGTTTGAAACCAATATCAGAAATAATGTTGGCTTTTGTATCTTTTGCAAGATGTTGCATTTGGAATTTAAATCTTATATACTTACATTTTTATTGTACTAACGTAACGCCACTGCGAAAAAGACAGTCATAGTCGTTCGTGTCGATGAGACGATAAGAGACACATCGCAAATGAACATTATGACTTCTATATGTTAATTATTCGAGGAGAGCAGGACGACACCAGTTAGTTACAATTATGTATGTTAATTCAAAACAACGCAACGCCAATAACGGACTTGCATATTCAGAGTGTTTTCAGTACTAATGTTGTAGTTTGTAGCTTATAAATTTTGGTTAACTAGATGATAATTTTTTTATACGGTTAGTTCGACTGTAATTAGTTTTGTATTGGTAATTTTCTTGAATATTGAATATTAATCATTTACTTATGATAGGATGTACAGAACAGAAAATGATAATATTGTTTTCTCAATTTCTCAACAGAATTGATTTTTCGAAATAGAAACCTAATTAATTTTAGATAACATTTCAGTTTAAATGTTTCTAATACTTTCCGGATTAGTTTCTAGATTATTTTTTCTCTTACCCCATTAAAACTTACTTCTGCTGCTTCTAGAGCCTTGAGAGCTGGTCGGCTGTCAGCGATGGCAAAGATTTTTCTGCTAATATATGATTTCCGATACATTTTTTATGTCCCGACACGTCTATGACGTCTGCATGGTTGGTTCCCCGTAACTCCCCACTAGACGTTTTCGATTCGTCAGTATACCATATGGCCAAAGAAGGCGCAGAAACAGCCTTGATGGGACCTGAGCCATCCTGCGGGATATCATACAACACCGCAAGAGGAATGGTAAAGGAACTATTGAGTCAGAAACATATCTTTTATTGGACTGGCGCGCCGGGGATGAGGCAGTCACGCATGTTCATCACCGGCGGGCCATCCATGACAAAGACCAACGAATTGCTAAAGCTGAGCAGAAAACAGCTGAGATGTGCAGTGGGAATCCTAACAGGACACTGCACACTGAATAGACACCTAACTAACATAGGTGTGAAAGATAATCCAGAATGCAGGATGTGTGGTGAGGATGAAGAAACTCCTCACCACATACTATGTGAATGCCCAGCCTTAGTGGCTGGGAGGTTCTCGCACTTCGGGGGACTAACCGTAACCCCGGAAGAAATAGCCAGAGCTCTCATTGACCGTATACTCTCCTTTTGGAGAGGAACGGGATTAATGGGATAACGAGACTATGGGGTACAATAAGCTCAAGCTTGAGTACAGCGGGGCTTCGGCACCGCAACCTTTAAGGAAAAAAAATACCATATGGATTAGTTTCGTTTTCGTCACCAAAACAGCACGGTGACGCAGTGCGCTTGACTGAGTTGTGTGGCGAGCATGTTTGGTCACACTGTCTATCGTGTATAGGGTTTGATTCTCAGCTTCGACACGACCTGTAACGTCGGTGAATAATATATTGTGTCTGGGTTTTTCCAAAAATGTAATCCCCTTACAGATAGCTTTAGTTTTGGATTTAAGGAGTTGTCTGAAATATGCGCCCAAGTAAAAATTTAAATGTCTTTTAGTTTTTTTTTTATTTACTTACGTAATATTTTGTCAAACTCCTCTATAAATTTCTTTAAATATACAGGGTGCAATCAGTTTCATGTCATTGAAAAAAACTGGTGGTGGGAAACGACTAAACGAACAAAAAAACTATATAACATGGGATCTAAAGCCCATAGTTTTAGAAAAAAAAAAAATAAACAAAAGAAAAGAAAAGAACTGCTGGAATGTTGGGATAGGCTTTTATCTTCGCGTATGTCGGCGCCTCTAACCACCAAATATGCTAATACGGCTATATCAAAATGTTGCTCTCCTTTGTTAGACACCGCGCGTCGGCGTCGGTGAGGACACAAGTTGATAATCATCACACTTTATTATGGTTTTTAAAAGCAGGTAAGTTACTGTCTTTAGCGGGGCGGTAAAGGTGGAAGACGTCGGCGTTTTCTGAGTGCTTAGTAGATCTGAATAAAACTATACTCTCCCTTGTGCAATATTTTAGTTTCTGTGGGAACTTCGTTAAGAACACCCCGTTCGTTGTTTTTGTATGTTGCTTTTGTTCTTTTTGAATTTTGGGCCACGTATTTACAGTTAAGATTTACTTTATTGACTTACCGTTCAAGTCGTTGTTAAGTTCTTGATTACGTACAGACACTACTTACTTGTTCGTTCTTTTTGTGTTGCTTTTTGGATTTTGGACCGAGTTTTTATTTTTATTTTCTTTATTGACAACGTTAGTTGATAGTTTAGTGTGGTATTTTAAAATGCAGATTTTGAATGCTATGGGAGCTTACACTTACCCAGAACTCGCGGATATGCACTTGATGTATGGAGAATGTTGTGGAAATGCAGCTGCTGCGGAACAGATTTATAACAATAATTTATTGGTAAGTTCTAGATTTATCGAATATTTTAGTTTTCGATACCTGATTGGCAATTCGTTAAATAAATCAGATTTTTCCTAACTTAAAATACACATAATTGTTTTCTGTTATCGTATCTCAGACGTCTAACTCTTTATTTCCCAATGTTATGCAATAATTACTCATTTTTTAAGCTTTTAACCCAGAACACTCATTTAGGTTACACATGTTAATAAAACACATTTAAATCTGATAAATTATAAACAACAATAAAAGCTCCAATGTTTTGTTCTAAATTAAAAAAATACACATGTAAAGAAATGCTGTGTTTAAACGGCCATAATTTGCTTGCAGTTCTGCAAAAAGAGATAACGAAATATTTACATTTTTATAATTGGTTCGGCTGATGCGGTCATCAAAGGTGCCGCCCTTCTTTGCTTTGAAACCGCTGGCCGCCACGGGCTGGCGAGAATGAGTCAGTCGGTAATCTTTGCACTTTTTATGACAATTTAAAAGTTGTATAATTGGGAAGTACGCGTCCATTGACCCAAAAAGGCAGTGGTTCTCAAATGTTTCCTATCCTAATATTCAAATTGTTGACCTAGGTCAGTTTTTTAAAAGTTCCCCTAGAGGAAAAAGTCATAAAGGTTTTTTGTTTGTCTAGTCGGTCCCCATTACAAGTTTTTTATTAATGACATGAACCTGATTACACCCTGTATAAAGAATAAAAACCAAACTGCAATCAACAGCTATTCTCCGGACTAATGCCCCGCCGAGCACTGGATTACGAATTACAAGCCTGGCCGCGTTAACTGCAATAACTATGGCACCAGGCGAAAGACTTATTCCTACTCAGATGAACTCTCGTGCCAGCCACTCCACACCACTTGCAGACTGCAGTTTTGAGCTGTTGGCTCTGGTCAGTGCAAGGTATGCTCGGAATGACTGGAACGAGCGGTGGCACTGGGTGCCTTCCTCCATTAACTCAATCATTAGAAATGCAAGACAGCGTGGCTTTGAGGGCACGTGGGTAGGCTCTATGCTCAAAAGCAGAGTGGTATTCACCACAATGATGGATGAAACCTAAGGCGCCTCAATTGCTGGGGATGCCCGCAGGTGGGGGGCGTATTTTTCCCTCTTCTATGGAACCTTGTAGTTGACGGCCTACTGAAGAAACTCCCAAACAAGTTAATTCGAAGCCTAAGGATATGCTGACGGCATAGTCATCATAGTCAGGGGGAAGTTTAACAACATAGTCAGGGACCATCTACAAAAGATCCTGAATATGGTGAAAAAATGAACCGATGAGGAGGGGCTCAAAAGACAAGCATCGTCCCATTCAGCAGAAAGAGAAACCTGGAGGGGATTGGGCCCTCTAGTTCTCCGAGACACACAATTACAGAGGAAGGTAAAGTACCTTGGAGTCATTCTAAACTTCAAACTTACCTGGAACCGACACCTGGACAGAGTAATACATAAGTCTATTGCCATACTGCCAACATGCAGACGATTGTATGGCAAGACATGGGGGCTCAAGCCTGGTATGGTGCACTGGCTCTATACCAGTGTAATAAGACACATCACATACGCTGCCTTAGTTTGATGGCCCAAGGTTACTTAAACAATAGCAGCAAACGAGCTGAGTCGGGTGCGGAGACTTACTACGAGAGCCCACCCCAAGTGTCCGTACACCCCCCCCCCCCCGATCCTTTAGGTCAACATTTTTCATAAAGATTAAAGCCTAAGGAACAATTTAAGAATGTCCTAAAAAAAATGGCTGCACTTTCAAAATGACGTCCGTTTAAGAAAAAATTTGCAAATATGGTTTTTGCCATTTAACACAAAAACTAAAAAAGAAGGAGAAAAACTTTCTGCACAAAAAACAAAGTGCATAAAATTTTCTACAATTTTATTCCTATACAATATTTGGATAAGAGTTACCGTTTTCGAGATAAATGTCTGCAAATTATATTATTATTATTATTATTTTCAGTTTATTTTATTTTTATGTTAATAATATAAAGTTATATTATACGCCTTACAATAATTGTCACAGTTATTTCCTCTAAGTGATATATGAATTTCCATGTTTTGGACTCATTTATCTGGAAAATGGTAACTCCTATCAAAATATTGTATAGGTACAAAATTGTAGAAAATTTTATGCACGTTGTTTTTTGTGGAAAAAGTTTTTGTCCATCTTTTTTAGTTTTTGTGTTAAATGACAAAAACAACATTGGCAAGAGTTTTTTTTAACATATGGCCGCCATTTTGAAAGTACAGCCAATTTTTTGTTTTTAGGACATGTCTAAAATTGTTTCTTAGGCTTTAATCTTTATGAAAAACATTATCCCTAAGGATCGGGCGGGGAGTGCACGTAGACGTACAGCTAGGGAGGGTTCCCCGACTAACTGGCCTGCCTGAGAATGGGGTTATTTCATAATTTTTATTTACATTAAATTTGGATTCTAGGACTAGTAATAACTAAGTATATGTAATGGCAATTTTTTTTTATGGACGTTAAATAATTTTAAATTCAATTTATAATTTGAAAATGGTAGTTCCCGCCAAAAACCGTCAACGGTTACGCATGCGCAGTATAGTTCAAGCAGTAAATTTGTATGGCAGCCATGAAATGCAAACTTCACCATTATCCATATTGATGTGTGACTGACATTTTGTTTTGCCGTTTTCGCTAAATGCCAAAAAATACCAGTTTTGATTCGTTCGTGCCGAGCCGAATTTTCAATTTGCCTTGTGCAATTTACGATGCGGATCAACTAGAACTCTTCCTCTTTGCGTCGCGGCATCGTTTGGCCCTCCCGCAGGTGTTTTTCGAAAAATACGGACGTTTTAAGATTGCATGTTTTTGCGCTATTTTCGGATCCGAAATGGATGTTTTTTTTACTATTTTTCGCCGATATCTCTGAAACGGTAAGAGCTAGCCCATAATAAAAAATACCGTAAAACAAGTTAGTTTCATAACGAATCTTTTGGTTCCATCAGAATTTTGCTTTTATTTTTCGTTTCGGAGATATTTACTGAAATGTGTGGCAATGTTCAGCAAAAATCGCACATTTCTTGTTTAATAAGTTGGTAACTCCTTAATCTTGGCTCCTAGGCCAAAAAACTATTCTAACGAATGTAAATAGAATTAAATTTGCTAAAAGTTTTTATTTAATTTTTCGTCTGTTAAAAAAAAGCATGCGAAGTGGCGTCAAATATGACCACATCATCAAGCCATAACTATTTTCCATATCAACTTATAACAGTATTCCAGTTTTATCATAAATTAAATGAGAAAAAAACTATATACTGCAATTTATTATACCGGTTAACTCACAATTAAACATTAATGTCATACTCTCAGGACAGTAAGAAATATTAAAAAGATCCATGCATCATTCATAATGTATAGGAACTCAATATACAATAAATAATAAATGTCAGCTATTTAAATCTTTATATAAATTATAGTAAAAATGAAGGCAAACAAGCTGGATTTTTTATTAGTTGCATGTACAGCGGTTATTGTTGTTAATGAAGATGTTAAGTGGATTAAAAAATAAATTATAAAAGTAATAGAATATAGTTAATCCTTGTACTAAATAATATAAATATTTTCAATTTATAAATATATATTTATTTAAAGGGCTGGATTGGCCCGTGGTGGCTTGTCGGCAAGATAGAGGTGTTCACATAGCTCTCCCCTCCCACTTTTCACATAGTTTTTCTATAAATAAAATATCAGAAGTTACGTAAAACAATAGTTTAATCGTGAAGTAGCAAGAATAAAAATAGAAATTATAACCCAACACATTAGAAAAAACTTATAATATTGTGTTGTCAACATCTTGTGTAATAAACGTTTTTATTAATTATTTGTAAAGTAGCTGACTTTGAGGCTCATGATTTATACATTGTGATTCAGATTTTATAGGAGAAATAATGGAGTAGAGTTTTACCAAAATCAAGAAATGTAAGCTCTTATCATGATTTTCAAAACTCTTGACTTACAAGACAAGAAATCAATTCCCTTCCCTCTTGTCTTAACAATTTCTTTTTATTCAAGTTCTTGTCTTGCTACTTTTTGATCATGAAACTCATTAGCATATTGCGCAGGTCTCGTGTAAAAGCAGCTATTTATCATTCTCATTGGGACGGTCTTGTTTGTATCAGCGTTTTAGAAATTAGAGGTTAAGTATATTCAGTCGCATATTGTGGATCTAAATATCGGTGAAGTCTGTGTGTCTACAACATTGGATCCTTGACATAAAAAAGAAACATTTGAATTTATAGCCTGGAGTCAAGCTTTGGAAGAATTCCTCACCAAATTTGAACAAATATTCGTATAAAATTTTGTATATTGTTCCGTTCTCTCAGTCCGATTATGAAGGTCTCAACCTCTCTACTGAAAAATATAGCTCTTCTAACAAATTCATAAGGAAGAAGAAGACTAGGTTAAGTGAGTTACTGGATGATGATGATTATGATTTGAATCTAAGGTCTGTGTTCGCGAAAAAAGCTGAAGTGAAAAACTATAGTAAACCATAAAGAAAGGAACTGACGGAATCTTATGGGAGTTCTAGAGCTGATGAGAAAACTGATATTCCGAATTGGTGGTCGAAAAATGAAATGATCTTCTCTTGTTTATTAAAAATGGCTAGGGCTATTTTAGCAATTATAGCAGCATCTGCATCATCTGAACGATTTTTTTAAGACGTCTATAATTATCAGAAATTGTCCCAAACCGTTTAAATGATCAATCGTCCAAAAGCCTGCTTTGATTAAATTCAAGGTGAATAATAACTTATTTAAGGGATGTGTTGAATAATTAGTGTTAATTATTTTTATATAAGCCGTTTTTACATATTTTGTTGATTAAATAGTTATTTATTTGCCTCTATTATTTTTCAACGATATAATACTGTAGAAAATCAAGATAAGAAAATCTTGACTCTTTCCAGCTTGACTGTTGTTTTGTCTTGATTTTCAGTCACACTCTTGTCATGATTTTTCTTGAAACCAAGAAAGGAACCAGAAAACAAATGAAGACTTATTGACCTTGTTGAACACTACAACAGATTCATACAAATACGATAGAGCAAAGAAATGAAAAAAATCAGAACAATTCAAAAATATTAATATTGATCATATTATATGTGGTAGCCTGCATGCCTAGTACAGTCCTCTTAATTTGGTCCGATTTTTCATTCATTTTTGTAATTTAGGAGCAATGGTTCATTAAGGAATGTTAAAGCAATTTTTTTTGCGAGATCAAACGTCAAGATGGTCGAAATGACTAGAAACATATTGACGTGATTCTGGGATCTCCAGATCATAAAACATATGTGAATATGTAGGTCCAAGAATGTGTATCTTATCTACGAACTATTTCAAATGGGGCGAGCGTAGATGCGTCTTCACTGTGTATGCATCTAAACTTATTCACTCCTTTCTGTCAGGCAGATCACTGCAGGTCAGGGTGAATAACAAACTATCAACTCGGCGGGACATTCGCGCGGGCGTCCCCCAGGGGTCGTGTCTGTCTCCAAAACTATACAACCTGTACGTCTCCGACTTCCCGGAGTTCCCGAATTCAAACCTTGCCAAGTACGCCGACGACACGGCCATGTATGTGCACTCGCACAATGCGCAGGCAGCCAATATGCTGCTGAAGGCACACGTGGCTCGTGCCACCGCGTACTACGACAAGTGGAAGATTCGGATAAACGCCGAGAAGTCAGAATCGATCCTATTCACGCGCCGCTTCACTGAAAACCGTATTTTAACGCCACTTTCGATCGGGGGTAGAGAAATTCCAATTAAGCGGTGCGTCAAATATCTGGGGGTGAACCTAGACAAACGACTGACATTCAACATTCACATTAACGAGACGATTCGCAAGGTCTACTTCATGTCCAGGAGTCTGTATCCGCTCCTGGCGCGGGGTAGCGGACTCAACAGGACCAATAAAAAGTTGTTGTATACGACTATCACATACGCGGCGCCGGTGTGGTGCAGCATCCCGGCCACGACAATGCGAAAATTAAAAGTACTAGAACACAAATTTATGCGCCTCATTTCAGCCTCTGATAGGTACACCTCCCTTAGAGATCTCTATGCACGTTGCCACGACATAACCCCACTAGCGGACTACGTCCAAGAAACGTCTCAAAAATTCTATCAGTTCAAACTGGACGGTAGCCCGCTTACCCGCAACATCACTCGAATCAGACAGCATAATGCCATACTTTTCAATATAAAACACCCCCTACCATACCAGGCGTTGCCTATCTTCCAGCAACTCCCTTAGCCACACTCTCTCCTACGATAACCTACCTTTCCCCTATCTTTATCTTTCAACCCCTTTCTCTCTCCCTTTCATGTTTTTTTTTTGTCCCTAAATCCCCTTCAGGCCGAAACTTAATTTTTTAAATCACAGCTTTTATCTTTCCATCTTACCTTCCTTGTCGGCGATCAGACCGCAAGGCCGTCATTTGTTCGAACGGGTTTTTTCGTTCAGTTTTCCCGTGTCAATAACCAAAATTGTGTAGTGCGCGTTCGCCAATGTTTTTAGAGTTGTGTTTATTTTTAATTTACTTGTAGGTCCATGTGGACAATAAAATATTTTAACCTAGTTTTTAAATCCACCTGCGGTGGACAGGAGCTTCTAGCCCCCCCACTCGAACTATCTCTAAGCTGAGTCGGACCCACCCCGCCCAGCCCCACACCCACCTCGACGTCACCTGTCCTGGTCGTGTGGCTGGCTCCGGGTTGGGATCCGAGGAGGCACATATTGTACTGTTAATACTGAATAAATACTATTGATTGATTGATTGATTGTGTATGCATCTCGATACTCCAGTGAAGCAACGTGCAGCGTGGTTAGTACTTGGATGGGTGAAATCCATCTTGGGAAACACAGCGATCTCGTCCCACCTTCTTTTTTTAAAATTTTTTATCTATTTATTTAACGTCGGCCTATTTCCGCTACCAGGCCCTATCACCGTCGCCAGGAGATGAGCTACCCCCAACCTGAAAATTTTGCCGAACCTCTTCCCTTAAGAAGAGTAGGGATCTTTTACTTGGCTAACATTTAATAGACAAGGGACCGCCTGCTTTACATCCCCTCCGAAGGATGGTATATCCACTACGTAATCCTCGTCTGAAATTACGTAGCTTCCACGTATACACTGATATACAAGCCGCTAGAAGGTGGGACGAGAACGCTGTATTTTCCAAGATCCAAGTACTAACCGCGCTCGAGTTTGCTTCAACGGAATATCGACTGACATTCACATTGAAGTCGCCTCTACGCTCGCGCTGTCCCACCTTCTAGCGACTTGTATATCAGTGTATACGCGAAAGCTATGTAGTTTCAAGACGAGGATTACATAGTGGATATACCATCCTTCGGAGGGAATGTAAAGCAGGCGGTCCCTTGTCTATTAAATGTTGTGCAAGTAAAAGATCCCTACTCTTCTTACGAGAAGAGGTTCGGCAAAATTTCCAGGTTAGGGGGTTAGCTCGTCTCCTGGCGTCGGTGATAGGCCCTGGTAGCGGAAATAGGCCGACGTTAAATAAATAGATACAAAAAAAACTATTTCAAATATATTATATTGACCTTTTAATTTGAAGATACTTAGATTATATCAAAGTCAAAACAAAGAATGTATAAATAACACAGATGATCTAACTCATTATTTGATATTCTATTACTAATATTTATATTTTTATTTCAAAACAATCATTTTAAGCTTTATTATAGGTAAATATTATTGTTAAAAAATGTCAAGAACACAACTTTATTAATTCACGTTAGATCAGTTTATTTGAAACGAACGGATCATAGCCACATAATGAATTACATGTAAAATATTTTTTTTACTTCAAACCAAAACAGAATTTTGACCCTGTAGGATTCGTTTCTGATTCATTCCATATTAATATAGAACAATTAAATAGCAAAGCTGAATATTTTATGTTATCTTTGATTTTTGATATATTCTTAAATTGATAGAAGTCATAAAATAACAATGCTATTTTTATCTCAAATATAAGGCAGAATAACAAATATTGAGACGTTTTGTTTTTAATTCTCAATACGTCGGGGCAGTGTTTGTTATAGGAGCAAAACGTAGTACAAAAAACATAAAATAGTAATAAAAATATAAGTAGTTATCCAATATTGTATTTAAAGAATCATTGACAACATGAGGAAATAATCAATAATAAAGGCATTATGGATGTTTATTGTAAACAGCTTTGTTTATTATCTCTTTCCTTGTCTCTTAAGTATAAATGAAGTGGTAGTTTACAAAAAATAGCCATCCTAGATTTTGAGGTCTTTCGATTTCGTCGCTGTCTGTCTGTTGGCGTGAAATATGAAAAACTACTTGTAGTAGGAAAATGATATTTATACTATAAACGACTTTCAGATGTCCTAGGAATTTAAAATTAGGGATTAAATTCACACCCTGAAGAAAGTTAGTAAAATCGGGGCTCCAATACGGTGGTCTAAAGTTGAGTAGCGGAGCACGTTCATTTTGCTAGTTTAATATGTATTTGACACTATATTGAAGAAGAAATTTGATATAGAGAAAGAAATATACGGGGTAAATAATACTCTAGAAGAAAGTTAAGAAAACAAAATTAAATTTTGTAACAAAGGGTAAGTTTTAAAATTAATGGTGAGGGTAATAGCTCAGTCATTGAGGACTCAGTAATGAGTACATGGAGGAAATGTAGAGATGTTTTAAACTTGTCAATTAATATAGTTTGTGTCTTCGTAGTTCTGCCGTTGGTGCCACCATATTGAAAAAATTGCATCGAATGTCACTTTTTCGCAATAGCATTTTTCAGTGCATTCTAGGCTAACAATAGTTATTTTAAAAATATACAGTGCTAAATTTCCTGCAAGTTTTTCTGAAACTGGAGCCTAGCACGTGGCTGCAGGAAGACGGATTTGAAATGTTTTGTCATTTGCATTAATTGCAATGGACATTACTGCAAAAATGCTGGAGAAGTTTTGAGCGACATACTATTGACAAATGAAAATGGTGAGATATCTGATCTGAAGAAGAAGATGACACTCAGCAAAGCACTGAAGAAATAGTCATATAGAAACCAGGGCATCAAAACTAAAAAAAGTATAACAATATAATCATTAAAACTACGATTGTGGATTGGGTCTACTGGAGAAATTAAATAAGAAAACGAATGAAAAAGGAGCTTCTATACAATTTAAAGAAATATGTCCCAGTTTATTTCAATATAAATTAAGAAATGTTGACAAGAATAATTTCAGACAAAACTTGTAGAAAATGTAATCCTCTACATTTCTTATAATGGCAAGTTTTAATCTAGAAGGTACTGATAAAAAGAAATTGCCAAAAGGCCTATTTTCTATGTATTTTTATCAATATGGCGGCGATAGAGACAGCGATGTGAAGTCGCAAACTAAATATGTTATTTAAGGAAGGTTTTATAGGTACAGATTAAACCAAAGTTTTTTTTCAACTGGAGTTTTACTGGAGGTTTAAACTGTAGATTTTAGTGTTTTGTAAAATACCATTTTATAGGTGCTTGTCAAGACGGTCAGTAATTATGACCATTTTCTTAATTGGTAATGGTAAATATGGGTTGATAGCATAGTGACAGATTGGCGATTGATGTCATATTCATAACTGTTACTTTTAGTTTTCACGATGGATGATAAAAGATCTCGAAATTTCAACGGCAGTGAAATAAAATAGTAAACTGAATTAATGAAAAAGTATCAAGACATCATCGAGTGCAAGAAAAGTGCTTCTATTATGTTGATAACAACTTCTTCGTCGCTTGAGAAAATGTCCTCAAAAAATGTGCATTTTTTACAATAACTTTTACTTTACATAGCATATAGGTTAGGTAGTTGTTTGTAGGTTATGTTGAACCGAGTTGAAATTTGCGTTGAGTTGAGTGCAACGCCCTTCGAAATATTAGGTTTGTTCAAAAACTCTGAACTATCTGCACCAGTGCAGATAATGGAAAGAGCTAGAGTGAGACTATACATACGTTGAAGAGAGATACATTTGCACTGGGGTAAATAGTGTAGGGTTTTTGAACAAACCTATTGCTAATTGAACGTACGCGTGCATAAATCTTAGTTCGTAGTTTAAGCGGTACCCCGATCACCGTTTGAAGTTTAAACTTAAAACTGGCAGTTACTGATAGGTATAAAACGTAAATTTCGACAAAACTTGTTACCTATCTGATCTAAGATAAACGGAAGCTATAAAACCGGCCCTTAGTATATCTAACTGTGCTAATCCGAAAAGTTTAAAAAATACCCAAATAGTTTTCAGGTAAAATTACCCATTGGTCTATAATATACTAGGCAGCGATGATGCGGAACCATTTGCTAACAGGAATGTAACTGTTTAGTAAGGATTACTTAACCCTGACAGTAATGTAACTGGGATACCTATCACACTTCAACGTGTCTTTGAATCTATATTACAGATAATATAGTTTACGAAATATATTTAGATTCGATTCGATATGTATGTATGGTCAGGGGCGTAGCGAAGACTTGGCAAAAAATGGAAGTTTTGTCAATTTTTATTGAAAGATTTATTTTAAGGTTTTCTCCTCTCCGCTCATCAACTTTTACTTCGGCGGAACTTGGCAAAAGTTGGGTAAAAGTTGGAAATTCGAGATGCAAGTTGCCAATTTTTGTTGAAAAAAATTTTTTCAGAATGTCTCCCCACGCTCATCAATTTTTATTTCGGCGGAACTTGGCAAAAGTTGGGTAAAAGTTGGAAATTCGAGATGTAAGTTGCCAATTAGAATTTCTCCCTCCCTCTCATCAATTTTTTTTTGGAGGAATTATTATTTAATTATTTACAGAGTTGGCTTTTTAAGTCTTATGAAGTTGGAAAATTTGAAAGATAACCCCCAAAAAAGTTAGTTCGCTACGCCCCTGTGTATGGTTTGTGTATAAAAACAAATTAAGATTTGAAAATAACACTTGGCACATTGTTGACCCAATTACTAATATTATAAAGTACCACAACTTATTTGAATTGGGGAAATAAATAATAGTATTATCCAAAAATTTTCCATATGCGGTGTATATTCTTCAGAGTAAATTATATCAAACAGTTATCTAAACTTCATTTGTATGGTACAGGTGGTGATGCATATACATGATAACTTCTGTTTTAAATAACCGTAAACAGTATGTTAACATATTCGGACAGTACTAGTATAAATACTATCAAATCAGAATTTCTTGATATAAACATGGGTATTGGGTATCCTATTATTCCAATTTTATTTTGTTTTTATACTACTTGATTCTTTAGCCACTGATGGATGAAATTTTTTTTCATGTACGTAAATGACAAATCTCCGTTAATATCAGATATAATTAAAGGTTGATTTTCTGAAATCAAAATGTAACAATTAGCCGGAGATCGAAACTCTCGAAATATGCATAATAAAAGTGGCCTATGCAACTCGCGAACACACAAAAACTGAAGTTATATTCTTATGTAAAATGACCTGCCGAATTCGAATATGGAGGTCGCGATTTGATTTGGAATTGCGAAATAGGAAAAAATTGTACTTTTCCACTTTTCCATGAATTTCCGCAGAAATACAATATTTTACGTTTCTCATCCCATAACTTTGTTAATAACAATTATCTCGGCTTGAAAATTTGGACACATATATATTGAAATATGATGAATCAACTCCCATACATACAATTACACTAAAGATAAAATATCTGGTGGAAAAAAATATTTACACCCGAGATCACATGAATTCTTCAGTAGCGACATTGAAAAAGTCTGTATCGAGGAAACTTTTTTATTATTGAAGATAGAGTACTAGTAAAAGCGAGCGAAATGTAGTTTAAGGTCTGAATTAATTTTTGAAAAATATAAAATTGTTGTTTACAACAGTTTGGTGGTCATAAAAGTATAATAAGCTTGAGGCGTGTACGCGCCGCATTAAATTCTGGGTGCACCATGCACCAGTCAGCGCCAGCGTAGAGAACATGAAATGACACGGTACGGCATTCGTTTCGAGATGTATTGATAAAGTAATATTGATAATATTATACTGGGTAATAAGGCTTGCAAAAACAGGTTTTTAAATTGAAAAATATTTGCTTTGTTTTGTTTCTGTGAAGTATTAGTTTTTTTTAAAATCTAACATACAGAAATTGTGATATTTCAAATCATTTGTTGTCATGTCTATGCAACTGTCGCCGAATCCTTGAATTCTATATAGGATTTCCTCATCATTAAATTTCTTAGCTTTCTGAAAAATTTCGTTTTGCCGGTTAAATGACCATACATAAAGTTGCTTTCGGTTTCCTTTAACGTACATTTATTGCAAATAAGACATTTTTTTGTATCCGTAGACATACTCAATCTGGTTTGTAATTTCGAAGTAGTACCTTTATTGTCGGCATTTTTCACAGGAACATGTATGTCTTGAAAAAAAATCCTCGTATACGATCTTCTACACAGGGCGCGGGACTGGGCGTGATAAACGGGATAATTAGAAATAAAAAATTTCTTATTTTCCCAATGCGCTCTCAAGGCCTTTTGTATAGTTTTTTCTACTGTAACATTTTGAACAGTTTTTGAGGTTCCTGCCTGACATAGTACACTGATCAAAGCCAATACTAACCACAGATAGAGCTAAAAAATTATATTTGGGAATGTGCACATGTTTACAGTAATAATTTCTCACCAGATCTCTTCATGTTACACCAATACGGTGAATCATAAATAAACCACTTGAAAATATTGAGAATATTATGTATTTTTTTAAATACAACAATGTTTACAATAATGTACTCTAAAAAAGTAACAGCAGTGAATTATAACACTCCTTACTCACATAGAACGTATTAAAATAGAAACTATCTGTTGCCCGATACAGTTATAGATTGCGAGCCAGAGCGCCCGCGTATGATTCATGTTACACGACCTTTTTCTCACTTAATATACATTTTATGAAAAAACGCTCCGAATAAAAAAACTTCCTCATTTCATTAGCTATAGCCTACTCATTAGAGTACCTCAATCCACACTTTATCGCTGTAAAGTATACAAAAGTGGTAACTCTTTCATTAATACTTATTTATTTTTCAGTCACATCAAAACATATATTGTTTTTGCATACACCGTTGGAAAGCGAAAGGTGTTAGTATTGAAATAATAAAATATCAAATTTTTATGACAAGGAATTACAGATATAGAGGAGTGCAACAAATCGCGACCTCAAAAATATGTTTTGTAAGGTGTTTTTACATAAGAATCAACTGTCTGTTTTTGTGTGTTCGAGAGTTGCATAGCATGTGTCGAATTCGGGGGTCTCGCTGCTAAATGTATCGCGAGTCATAAGTGATTGATAAAAATCAAATACGCTCTACTTTAACCCTAAAAAAACACAAATTATTATATTCCATAACAGACAAAGAATCTGTACAAGGTTAGATATTTCCATAAATGATTCCGATATCTAAACTCATCAAGAAGTTAAATTCTTACAAGTTACAATAGACGAGTGCCTCAACTGTTCCCAGTTAATTTGTAAACTAAATTCGGTCTGCCACTTTTTGACAAACTTAAAAACAGTTTTGACAATCATGATGGTGTACCATGAACCAGTCTCTTCTAGGGTGAGATATGGCGTATGTTCTGGGGTAGTTTCACTCAATTAGTGGATATTTTCATGAATCAAAAAAGCATCGTGAGATGTATTGCTGATTTACCTAACCTACATTTTTCTAGAAACGTTTTTAAGAAAGGAACCCGCACAAAAGTAGCTCGGTAAAAATTTTCGAAATTTTGGGAAAAACTTCTCCTGATTATAATGAACAAAAGTTCTTATGTTCACAATGCTCAAAATTCAATAGATGACTACTTTTGTCAATTATAATATATATTATAATAATATTAATAATACTAAGAAATAGAAAGGGTTAACATAATTTTAAAAAAATACAGAATAAAAGAATCTAATTGGTCTATAAGAACTCTATATTTTTAGACTTCAAATGTCACTGGCAGCCGAACTATTGAATTTTGAGCATTGTGCCCATGAGAACTTTTGTTCGATATAACCAGGAAAACTGTTTCCCAAAATTTCAAAAATTTTGACCGAACGGCTTTTTCCTATACTTTTGTGCGGGGTTCATTAAAATTTTATCTCTTGTGGTGTCAATTATGAATTATGTATTTTTATTTTTTGAAATAAAGGAAATTATATTTTAAACACATTATAAATATCAGATAAGAAAATCAATTCCATGTACCATTTTGTAAGTATAAGGTGACTTCAAATGCCCCTACTTATCTAGGTTTTAATATCTTCAATAGTTGACAGAAATTAAATTGTCATTAAATTTAGCGATAAACGACAATTACATAGCTATCTTCTAGACAATTCTTTTTATGGTTCAAGTGAATTTTTTGAAAAGTTAGGTAGTTTGTAAGCAAATGACTATTCCTATACAAGTATTTTGTTTGTCTCAAACAAAAGTAAAGTATTATTATCATCTAGGGGATATATTTCGATACTGCAAAAATCCAACTGTGAGTCTTTTATAGATTTACGGGTTTCCGAGCCCCCTGAACCCATACAGTTTTTTTTAAATGTCTACCTGTCGTTTGTCAAACCTAGAGTCCAAACCACTGGGCACTGGGTCGACTTTGCTTAAATCTTGCATGCGCGTTCAAAATGGTTATACATCGAGGAGGTGTAATCGTAAAATCGGTCTTAGCTCAAACATGGGAAAAGTAGCTCCATAAAAAATGTTAAAAACAGGTAAAATAATTTGTTTCTAAAGTAATTAATGATTTTTATTAGATTTAATACAGGGATATTTCTTTAGTGCCAGCTTGAGATGCATGAGTAGTTTCTTCTAGAAAATATAGTGAGAGGGGGGTTGTGAGGGTAGTTAAGAAAATTATTAAAATAAAAACTAAAAGTTAATGCAGAAATGAAATTAGATGCTTGTGAAAATTATATGTTTTTTAAATTACATTAAAATCGCTTGAGAAATAACGGATAATGACGATGTAAAGATTGAGTCCTTGGAACACTGTACAAATATATGTTATCTCGGCAGCTTTATCCTACATCAAAGTGCGGACGTTTGTTCGGATTGTCTGGGACTATCTATTTGTAACACATATGTGCAGATTATAATATGTTGAGAAAAAAAATTCTCTTACCATTATTTTTTAATTAAGAAAGTTGGTATAATTGGAAAAGGAATGAAATATTGGACAGCTCTTTCTTCCACATAAAAAATATACCTCTATGACTGAACAAATTGATTAATGTCGCTTGCATACGCTTTATTTCTAGAAATTCATATTCACTTTTCCAGCTAACCGATGAAATAATAGTTCCACATAAAAAATATAGCTCTATGGTGCAAAAATTTATTTGTTTCTCTTGTATATGCTTTATTTCTAGAAAAATCATTTTTCCAGTTAACCGATGAAATAATAATTCGCAGTGATACTTACTATTTCGATGAAATCCACTGATAGAGCCATATATGTATTTACCTGGAAAAGAAAGAGGTTATTTAGAAAAAAATTGCGTTAAAATTAGCTATTAATTGTAAATTTAAAATCATATGTTAAAAATAATGAACAAGCGTATCTTTGTTATTTAATAAAATTCTTAGTCATTTGATTTATTATAAAGAAATATTAAATAATCCGTATCCAAACGGGTTTGTAAATTAATTAAGAGCTAAAAATAGAAGCAAAAAATGCATATCATACATTCATAATTATGTTTTGAAAATTTTCCAACAGTTTTTTGTCGTCCTAGTATTTAATTTGTATTAATTAATTTGATATATGTAGGTAAATACCCTATCAGCTAATATAAATTCTCCCGCTATATAATTGATCAAATTTCGGAATTTAGTATACTAATTAATCCACCGTTTCGCCAAATCTTCTTAAAAAATTCACGGCGCTTTCCCACGTATCAGATCAGCATTTCATAATTTAAAAATTTCTAATAAAAATATGGTTATATAAAACGCATTTTATATCTAAGATGTTATATAAAGGAACAATTTGTTTTTATTAACACAAATATTAAATTACCATATATTTGCATTTTAAGTCAGTATTTGTTTCCAGTTTCAGGTTTACAAAATTCATTCAAACTTATCTGTTGTAATTCTACTGAATTAATAAGCCATCAAAGAGTTAGTTAGAATTTATAGAAATTGAAATATCGTTATATCCAAATATGAATTAGGAATCGATGTATAATTTATTCAACACATTGCAGTAAGTTAGGATTAATTTAATACATTATTATTTTTCCTATTTTTATCTTTCGTATTCATGTTCTTTCACTATGCTCCAGTCAAATATTAAAAATTAGAGGAAAATAGCTGACAAAGTTTTCAAACTTCGCAGAGATGGTCGTTAAGGTGTGCTACTAAACAGACTAAAAGTCCTGAACTCAATCTATTGCGTTCCAGCCGCCATCTTGGAAAAATGGTGCTCCAATTCAATGTTTTTGCTTGTATCTCGCTAACTATTAGCGTTATCGAAATTATGTTTCACATAAAAAATGTGGCTTAGGTAGAAAATTCTCTACAAAATATGTTATATATATTTTTTCCATATTTATTATTATAATATCGTTCAGAAAAATTATGTTTATGTTAGTTGAAGAATTCTGAACACTTTTTAAAATGTCCGTCGTCTATCAGTCTGTCCATCAGTTCGTCCATATGAAGAGTGTTGTAACACCTTTGATAAGATTCTATAAACTTAAATATACTGCATAATATTCCAACTAACGCTTCGACAATCAAGATGGTATAATCGGAAGATGATTCGAATTGAGAGTATAGCAATTAAACTTACAATCTTATCAAAGGTTATGACACTCCTCACACCCTCTGTTAAAATGTTTCACAATCTTTATATTTACTTACTGATTTTTTAAGAAACACTAAGGATCTTCCTCTAGTTAAAACTAACATATATACTCCCTCTTCGGGGAGGTAAAGTGGCTTGGAGTCATCATGGACTCCAAGCTTACCTGGAACCAACATCTGAACAGAGTAATACATAAGTCTGTTGCCATACTGGCAACATGCAGACGATTGTATAATAAGACATGGTATCAATGTGTCAAGAGAGGGAGAGCACCATAAGCCCAGGAGGCTGGAGTGCCCTCGGAGTATTTCACAGACGAGCCCCAGAAGGAGTTAGAGTCTGACACTCAGACCCATTCCAGAGATGGGCAGCCCGTGTGCGTTTCCCCATCTCGGAAGACAAAAACATGTACTGTCCAAATTTCAAACCAGATTTGTTTATCTCAAGCTATCGTGCTTTCAAAAACATGAAGAACGGAGAGGCAGATGGGCAGATGGAGAGATTGACAGACACGCAGATAGATGACGGACATTTTGAAGAGGTGCAATTTTCGTATTTTGGAAAATTGTAATAATAGATTCGAAAAAAATGCATGTAACATATTTTATGAACTATATTTTTTTATATAAACATAATTTCTATATCGCTAATGGTTAGCGAGATATAATAAAAAACTTAATGTGACCAACTTTTAGTATGTTTAATAATAGACTTGAATGAACATCTTTGCCTTTCAAAACTTTATCGGCATTTCAGCCAAACGCCAAAATTTGTTCTTATTAGATTGGAGTACTACGATTTAGACTAAAACTCCTAGATGTCAAAGATTTAGGCTAGGCGGACACTGAAACGGAAGCTAAACTTTGCTAAGATCGAGAAGATGAGTCTCTATGGTATCAGAGGTTTATCTCTTTGTCTTTTTGATTCATATCTAAAAAACAGAACTCAATTTGTCTGTCTAAATAATAGTACCTCTTTAAGTATTAAGCATGGCGTATCAATAGGTTACTTTTTTATGTTTTTTATTCAACTTTGTTGCCATAGTTATTTTCACAGCTCTTACAATTTTGGCACTGTCTTCATTTTAATGTAGGTATTATCTTCTACGTAAATGTATATTAGCCACCATTTTGGAGCCGCCCTTTTAATTCTCCAAATGTTAGATTTTCTGGCGGTCGAGAAGGTACTACCGACCTCCATGCCAAATTTCAAGTTCGTAGCTCATCAAGTACTCAAGCAATTCACCATGCAGATGAATATTGACAAAAACGTAGTTAAAAATCAATATAATGAAGGCTATATATGTTTGTTTGGGTGTTTCCAGATATGCTAAGAACTTGAAATTTTGCAAGTAGGGGATTGATCTCAGCCCCTCAAGAAAATGAGTAAAACTGGAAAGTCCAAAATGGCCACCCCAATATGGTGGCCTAAATTTGAGTCAACTCTTTTCGGAACATCCAAACTTGAATAATTTACACATGGACATTATTTGAATAGATTGGTTTTCGTTTAATAAAAATTGAATAACGGGCGTTAATCATTATTTTTAGTTACTAACGTACCCGTAGTGGAACATGAGCATTTTTCTAGTTCTATATAAAAAACAAAAATCAGCTGATCAACTAGCATTTGATATCGAAGTCCACAGGGCAGCGTCTTACGACTCTTGCCATCTCCATCATACCGGGTGCTCTCCAGAAACTGTCCTGTTTTTAGTGAATATGTTTTAATATAATACTACAGCACAATGTAATCAGGGTTTTTGATTAAATACACAGAAAGGCAAATATTTACCAGATATTGAAACAGCAACATATAGTGTGTATTTCAGGTTCAAACCAATTTTGCGTAGATGGTGTGTCCATTTTCAGACCTGTATCACCTTAACAGTGGCACAGGCTTACCAAAATGGGCAGCGTAAATTAAGACATTAGATTAGATTTGAAAAAGAAGCTGGCTGATTGGCCTTGGCCACAGCGACCTCTGTGGATCTATTGTGGCATTCCTTGTCTAATTTTACTTAAAACTCCTTATCCAGCTTTGTTTTTTCTATCAGACTCCATAGCCTTGATAAGGGCTTCTTGATATAGCTATCTGTCTTTGGTTTCTCTTCGACAAGTACTTGGAACCTCAGTCTGGCTAGGCATTAGCAATGGCATAGCACATGTACTGAGGTTTCCTCTTCCTCTTGGCAGAATCTGCATGTTGCATCCTCTGCGAGACCCATTAGACCATAGACCATATCTATTAAGCCTAAAGATCTACCATTATTCTAATAGCTTTTCTATTTTGGCCTAGTAAGTCTTCCGTGAATTTGGCCGATCGTTCTTTAATGAACTTTTTTGCCTGATTCATTTTGCACCCATTCATTAATGGATGTTCGTATGCGTGGCTTAGCCACACCGAAAAAGAGTTCGGGTCCTACTAGGGCCTTAGATGCGCCGTCCCGGGACAGTTAATCAGCCTTCTCATTTTCCCCGTGTCCTGGTATCCATGCCACAATCACTTTGTTCTGACTCCGTAGGTTCGTAAAGGCATTCGTACAATCCCATACTAGTCTTGAATCGACCTGCATGGAATAGAGTGCCTTTAGCGCTACTTGGCTGTCGGAAAAAAATGGCAATTAACTGGTTTACCATTCCTTGCCTCATTATTTCCTTTGCACACCATTCTATAGCCGCCATTTCAGCCTGAAATATTGTGGCGTGTATTTCTAGACTTATCGGGATTTTTGTTTTCGACATTATCCCGTAAATCCCAACTCCGACTCCCTGTTCTATCTTGGAGCCGTCCGTATACCAGATCGTTTGCGCTGATATTGGAGGATCATTTTTTCAGTCTTTCTAGTCCGTATTTTGATTTGAAAATTTTTATATAAGTTATACTTTGGGACCATGCGTCCTTGGGCATTCCCAAAATGGAATCTATAACTTTTAGTGCTCTGTTCTCTCTTGTTGCTTTATGAGCACTGTGCCTTGCGTTAGCCTGTGTACCATTGAATGAGCTTCCCCTTGGATAAATGTGTAGTGGTGTCAGGTCTAAAGGGACTTCCAATGCAGCCGTGGGAGCAGTTTATATGGTCCCAGTGGCGCACAGGTAAGCAAGCCTTTGTACGCCACTTAATAGCCTTATTGCTCCGAACCGCAGCGTCTTGGTCCATCATACCACCGATCCATAGGTTATCAGGGGTCTTGCAACCCTAGTGTATAGCCATAGGGTCATTTGGGGTTTAACCCCCGTTTTTTCCACACATGTGCCTGCTCCTTCCCAGGGTAATGGTTGCTTTCTATGTGACATTTTGGATGTAGCAATTCCATGTCAGCTTTTGGTCGAAAGTGACTCCTAGGTATTTAACTTCGCTAGCAGATGCAATTTCCACTCCATTGAACCTTAGATGTTTTAGGCCTCTCAAGGATCTTTTCCGTGTAAAGGTGACGACTGTAGTTTTGTGAGGATTTATGGAAAGTCCTTCCTCACTACACCACCTGTCGACAATGTTTAGGGCTCCTTGTGAACGCTCTGATGTTGTATTCGCAAATCGCCCCTTGACTACTATCGCTAGATCGTCAGCATATCCTAGGCAGTAAAAGCTTTTTGCGGAAATTTTGCGGAGAAGTTCATCAATAAGGATTGCCCACAGCAGTGGAGATAATACCTCTCCTTGAGGGGTATTATCCTGTACTCACTTTTGCCTCAATGGTAGCCTCACCTAGATTGGATACTATTATCATCTTTTCTAGGCTGGCTTTAATCCACTGGCAGAGTACTGTTGGGACTCCTCTAAATTAAGAATAGAGCATAATAAGCCCAGGAGGCTGCAGGGCAGTCGGAGTATTTTTACAGCGATTTCTCGGAGGAGGGGTTTTAGTCAGTTCGAGTCTGACACTCAAACCCATTCTAGCGATGAGCAGCATGTGGGGGTTTCCCCTGCTCGGAAAAAAAGATCATGTGCCGTATTCGAGAAAACATTTAATCAAACAAATATTCGCAGTCTGCTACGCCCGACTGCTATTTCTTTAACATTTTACCCTGAAGTTGTTATGAAACATAATCACTTAAAATATGAAATTTTAATTAGTTTTAGTGGATCATCCTGTAAGTTACATTTTTTTTTTTTAATTCAACTTAGGGTATTCTGAAATAAATTTATGTGGCGATTATTAAAACGGTTTGTTGTTATAATGAACCTATTTCAATAAATAAATCAAATAAACATAAAAGTTATCACTTTCAGAGACAATATTTACAGTTAGCAGCCGAGACTATGCAACAAAAATATAATTATAACTAACTAATAATTCTAAATTGACTCAACTTTATACAAAAAAATAAAACATGTTCCATTCATAAAAATTAATTTGTTTTCTTTGGTATGTACACAAATACCCGGTAGTTTTTTCGGTAGCATGTTTCTTCATTTACTCAATGTGAGGAAGAAAAGCCATTATGTATATATCTTTCTTCGTTTACTTAATGCGAAATGGGTAAATTTCTTGTTAAATATACCATATCTTATAATTGCAATTTCTGTGTGGTCTCTTTTGTTGGGTCTTGTTTTCTAGGTTAACAAGTTAATTTGATTGCAGGTTTTTTTCGGTAAATGACGAGGCTAGTTTTGTGATGAAATATGTGTTTTGTTAAGTATATACGGATCGTTTTCTCAACAAGAATTTTCTAATTTAATTCTTTTCTAATTAGATACCAACTGTCAACCTTATATGAATAGGCAATTTATTCTTTGCTAACCTAAATAAATGAAACTTTATACGAGTATTCTTGGATTTCTGTACACATTATATATTATTTTCAAATTTGATTTTGAGAAGGTTTTCGGTGTTTTAATTAATTATATCCGGTTAGAGGCATATTTGGAGATTGTAGTATTTAAACAATTTTTTAAACTAAAAATGTGCCAATATATATTCGATTTCATAGTTTAACCACATTTATTAGTTAGGAAGAGTTATTTTAAAATGATTTAATATGAGTATAGTCCAACTACAATTTTTTTCCCAGGCGGGTTTGACATGCAAAATATTTTAGGTTTGCAGGAAAATACTGCTAATTGAGCGTCCATTTTTTGTTATCCGTAAATAAGAAAATATCTATAGTAATCATCTATAGATATTTTCTTATTTACGGATCATTAGTTTTTTTCGACTACGAGATTATAACTAATTTTTATCTTTGGATCTTCTCTGAATCCCCAAAAGCAAAATTAATCAAAATTCATATAATTCATTGTGAATGACGCATTAAATTTCATATATCCTAGGCAAATATTTTTGAAAATAGTGCGTGCGTCAACTGGTGAATTTTTAAAAAAAATTTTAAGTAACACATGGAGTGTGGAAACGTGTGTTTGAATGATATAGACTTCTTTTTGAATAAAACGCAATGACGATGACCACCACTACTGGATTTCAATTAGTAAATACTAATTATTTAGAATAAAATGAGTATCTAAACACAAGAAGTTGTAAGATTTTCATGTCAGCAATGTGTTTAAGCAAATATTTGGTAGCGGTTAATACTTGACTGGAACAGCCATTTAATACATTTCCGAAATTACCAATTTTTAGATAAAATGCTTAACTAGGAAAAGATAATCCAAAGGCTGGCTCTGTTGACATGTGGTAGGATTTGTGGATAATCTTGGGATATCGGCCCCCAACAAATGTACTAGATATGCATCATAATCATGAGGCTAAAAAGAATAACTCATAGCTGAATATTACCGCTATTTTAACTCACAAATTAATATATGCTGTAAATCGGGACATAAGCGCAATCAGTCGGGACTACAATTAGGGACAATATCGACGAAATCGGAACAGGTGACAACCCTGATCATACCCTTATATATTTTGATGCGCTGAATTCGATCTGATTTTAGAATTATTCCATTTTAGAAGATCCATAAAAACCCGCTATTTTTTGACGTTAGAAAAAAAAAGGTGATGGAACGTCAGATTAGGATTCAGCGCATCAAAATACATAAAAGTAAGAGGTGGTCTTGTCCTTAGTACCTACATGACACTTTTTTGTGTGTATACAGAGTGTTTTTAAAAAATATGTCAATTACTTAACCACAAACTCAGCGCTTAAAAAGAAGTTGATTGAACCTAATTTACCTCTATCCAAAATCGCACCCCCATGAAGATACAGCTCTCTAAAGTTGGAAATAAAAAAAACATGTTCTTTAAACATTGTACAAATGACTAGAGATATTTTTTTCAATACTAGTACGCTGTAACATCTGTCAAAGATTAATAGTTTAAAGTGAAAATATTTTAAAATATTTATAAATGGCTGATTTAAGGTTAAACAACCCTTCCCTCCTACCTTCTTTTTTAGTGGTACGGCTATAACTTTTTTGTTATATTCAATTTTATAGAAAATTTAATTCTACACCCTTTTTGCATCTTGTGTTTTTTCCTTTAAGTGATCATTTCTAAATGAAACTTAGAAAACTAAAAACATTGTCCTGTGTTTTAAGAGGTGAAATGTTGAAAACTGGAGAAAAATCATGTATATTATCAGTCACCATCTCACCATTTAATTTCAGTTCTACATGTACCTAGTATGAGTAAAAAAAAAAACAAAATAATATTAAAAAACAAGACAAAAAAAATTAAAAAAATAAAATACTTATAAAGAAATTCATTATTTTTATACAGTTTTCAACATTTCACCCTTTAAAACACATGAAAACGTTTTTAATATTTTGTCTCATTTAAAAGTGATCATTGAAATAAAAAAAACACAAGATGCAAAAAGTTGAAGAATAAAATTTTCTATAACATAGAATATACCAAAAAAGTCATAGGCGTACCACTAAAAAATGGGGTAGACGGGAAGGGTTGTATATGCCACAGGAATCCAAATATGATATCCCCAAATTTATGGGATTACCATATTTTAAAGTGAATTTTTTGTTTGATTGTAGCTGTGACAAAAATTATTTTGTATGTTAAACATTTGACGACTAATTCATTAAATTAATTTTTTATTAAACTTTCTTCTTGTTTCATAGTTGAAATATCTCGAGAGTTGCTTTATGTCCTCCTGAAGAATCCATAATAAGGAGCGAGAAACGTCTACAGAGCTAAGCAACTTTTAAGAGACATAATGACGGATTAACTTCAAGGTGAGTCCTCTTAAGTCTAGATGAGTTCGATAGATTTTTACAAATAAATTAATTTTAGAGTTCCTTGCTCTTTAGCACAACCAGATGTTGGATAGGATAGGTGATTTCTAAATAAATTCATTTTATAGTTTTTTAATTTTCTGTACAATCAGAATGTAGGTATCACAATAATGCAAAAATTGTAAATTGGTATTTTCATAGATGCAATTTTTCTGTTACAATTTTAAAGCTGATCATATCAAAACAAATAGTTCTACAATACTATTATGTTCTACTTTTTACAGTTTTTCATGGATATATAAACATAAACACACCACCTTTACTAGGCAACCTCCAAATCCAAAGTCAAGGCTGCTAGGAAGATGGTCACACATTTGGAAAAAAGCAAACGTACGCAATAGATAGTGCGACCAGCATATTCGCCACACAATACGCCTTAGCCGAGTGAGCTACTGTGCCAGTATAGAAAACTATTCAGAATATGTAGTCTAATGTCAGTCTTAATATTTTTCTAAAACATAAATATTATATTTTTATAATTTTTTTACAATTCTACATTAGAATATTTCAGTGCATAATTTCGTTGCACCAACTCTATGAAATTTCCATAATGACATAAATATCATAACGAATAAATAAAAACGTTTAGGAATGCCTATTAGTGTTTATTAAAACTTACCAATGACAGTAATTTACATGTTTTCGGAAGCGTTAAGAAAGTTGCTTACGCAATTTACGATCTGATTTATAACCTCTGTTGGAAAATTATTATAATTAGTTCAACTAAATATAAATCTATCAAGGGATTCCGTTCACATTATTTATTTACCTTTTCATTTATTAATCTTCTTTTGTTCTGCCTTTATCATTCAATGATTATTTTAAGATTTTAATCTTACGAAATCTTTACATTTGGCCAAGAAAACTGCGATGTAGCATGTAAGTTGCTGTCTGACCTATAACTTTAGGCTACAAACAAATCAAAATTAATTGGCCCAGGTGGTTTGTCAAAAAAATTAACATGGCTGGAAACAATAGCCACATATTTTTTAAGTCATTAAGCTTTGTTACTGCCCATTTTGCAACATTGTGTCTGAAAAATTTAACAGTTACGTTTAATGGCTGACGTAAACATATAGAATCCATGAATATATATTTATCAGCATTTCTTGAACAACTGGCAATAAAAAATGTGTAGTAAACTTCTATAATTAGGTAAAAATTAAAATAACCTTAGCAAGTAACAGAATTGGAAACAAATAATTATTTTGTATGTATGGTCTATTATATTTTTATACTTACGTCATAATGTTTCTATGAGATGAAAAACCTAAGCGTGAGCTTGACTGTTCACAACGAGTAAGAAAAACTAAGAAGAATATTAAAGTAAAGTTGCTTGTGCTGGAATGTATCCCACAGTTAGTGAGATTATTATGATGCTCCGTCCACTGTCATAGATGTATATTGTCAAGAGCCAGAAAATAATAGTAAATTATTTTTAAAATAAATTATAAAGAAAATTCAATTCTAGTTTGGTAAAAATATATTTCATATAAAATTAATTCATTATTAATCTAAATTTAAATTAAAGCATTACAAAATTAAACAATATAAAATTAAACAACAAAATGCTGCGCTTGCTATTTATTTGGAAGCGTACAAAGTCATATTTTAATTTCGTAATTGAGGTCAAGTGGTTTTTGGTGGCACAACCACCAAGAAGGTGGTTGTGCTTGGTGGCTGACATATCTCCTCAGGATGTGTGACCTGATAATAATTTATGTAGAAAAAATTGTTAATTAGATAAGAATTTATTGTTTTTATGAAAAAAAATAAATGTTCTATTTTTTCTTGTTTCCTCTACTTTAGCTACCCCCTTGTGCGTATATGACTTAGGGAAAGTGTATACGTAACAATATCCTTTCTTGAAGTAGTGGATAATCAGGTCGATGTTAATCTACACTGATTTCACCAAGGCATTTGACAAAGTCGATCATTCTGTTATTTTAACTAAGTTAAAACAATTTTCTTTTTTAAATGATTTAATACAGTTGATTTTCTCATATTTGTCAAACGGGAAACAATTTGTGAGGGTTAATAATTTTGAATCTGATACGTTTACTACTGATTCAGGTGTTCCACCTGGGGCCACTTTTGTTTTTGTTTTTCATAAATGATCGCCGAGTTAATAATAAAGCTGTAAACTACTACTATACGCTGATGTACATTAAAGCAAACCGAAATTAATAATATATTCGAGTGGTCAATTAATAACTGTTTACCATCTAATATGCAAAAATACAAGATTATGACCTATACGCGTAATAAATGAGCCATGCAATTTCAATATCTAATGGAAAATGTACATTTAGGGAGAGTTGAAGAAAAAAATGATCTGGTTTCTATTCGATATCAAGATATCATTTAATAATCATGTCACACGTCTATTACCAACCAAGGATAGAGAAATCTTTGCTTTATATTACGTAATTCAAACTCTATTAAAAACATAAAAATATTATTATTACTATACACAACTTTTGTACATTCGAGACTTGAGTATTATTCTGTAGTACAGAGCCTCTATTATAAATATATTCAAACGGTAGAGGCCATAAAAAATATTAAACATTCTCAATACATTCTTACCGGTACATATTGTAGTAATTCTAATTACCATTAATGACTCTTCAAAATAGACGGATTTATTTCAGTATTGTTTATTTGTACAAAATAATTAATAGTTTAGCTTATGTTTCAACCACATTGGAAAAAATTTGCATCGGGGTTCCCAATATTAAAATAAGGTCTTATAAAACATTTTACCTTCCTTCGGAAAAGTAAGATTATGACATCAGACCTCCTATATTTCCAATGATGAGTAATTATAACAGCTTCCAGAAATTTTGTGACAATTTGGTAACTCTTTCCGATTGTTTCTGTATAAGTTGAAAAACAGAATTCACGATGTTTCTAATATTATTCAAAATCACTTGTGATATATATTTTTTGATTCTACTTGAATCGGGAACTTGCCCATTTTTTTTTTCATTATAGTGTGTTTTATGTATAAAAACACATCACACCGAATATCAGTTTTTAAATCGCAGTATTTACTTTGCAATAAATAATTAAAGTTGACAATGTTGAGATCCTCGCGAAAAGCACTGTGACGTCAGATCGAGAAACTAGTCTCGCGTGGTGTCCCACAGATGGCGTACTTTAGCCCTAATTAATAGGCTGGGCGGCGGTTGGCTTTGAGACGTCCGCATATTCGGTCATA
This sequence comes from Rutpela maculata, assembly GCA_936432065.2. Taxonomy (NCBI): domain Eukaryota; kingdom Metazoa; phylum Arthropoda; class Insecta; order Coleoptera; family Cerambycidae; genus Rutpela; species Rutpela maculata. The sequence continues at coordinate 124,441,459 of OW386285.2, forward strand.
AGTCTTTTGTTTTTTAAGTTAGAGAAAAAATAAAAAAAAGTGTTGGAAAGCTCAATCAATCCTCTTTACATAAGCTGTCCACAAATTTTTCGAAAAAAAACGATAATTATCGAGATATTCGAGGAAATGTAGGAAATTACACGTTTTCCTATAAAGTGTATGTAAATCTTAAAACAATTTTTCTCAGAAACCTTTGTTTCGAAGGGAGTCAAAGTAGTACATAATATTAAGTGATCATCGTATATGAGATTGATTTCAGTTAATTACCGATTAATTACGGTGACAAAATGGAGAAATATGATCGAAAGGAAAGTCCCAAATCCCGCCCCCTCTAATTCCTTTATTTTCGTCGGAATTCAAAAAATAAAAAAAGAGTTTTAGCAAATTTAATTCTATTTAAATTAGCTAGAGTAGTCATTTGGCATAGGAGCCAAGATTAAAAAGTTGCCAAGTGTAGAAGCTCAAAATTTGCGATTTTTTGCCGTATATGGCCGACATTTCAGTAGTTATCTCCGAAATGAAAAAAAAAAAAATCAAAATTCTGATGATAGCAAAAGATTCGTAGTGGAAAATTCTCGTTTGACCTTATTTTTTATTTCGAGCCAACTCCCACCGTTTCGGAGATATTTGCGAAAAATAGCAAAAATCAGCTTACATTTCGGAGCCGAAAAAATTGCAAAAACATGCAATCATGACACGTTCATATTTTTCGAAAAACACCATTGGTATGGCCGTACGATGTCGCGACGTAAAGTGGAAATCTTCCAGATAAACCTGATCGTAAATTGCATGGCGAAATTCGAAAATTCGGTTCGGCACGAACTAATCAAAAGTAGCATTTTGTGATATTTCAGAATATTGAAGATATTTTTCCAACGAATACCTTTAAATTTTAGGTTAGGTTGTGTTCACTGCTAGTTGTTTCTGACAAATGCGCATGCGCATGCGAAATTATCAAAGCCAAAGCAGAATCGGTGTCGCTTGACGCCGTCATCCAACTTTCTCCATGTGATGTCACGTTTCAGGAGTGAGTAAAAACATCCGGCAGATTTTAATCGCTTATATTTCTGGAAGATATTTTTTTTTTAATTTTTTGTTGTCTGTGGTGTTTTTATGTTTACGATTTTGAGTATTTTAAATCAATTTTTTTTTTGGCAAGTTCCTTATTGATTTCCATATTTATTATTTGTTGCATAATTGTTTAATTTACAATTTATAATATATACGTGATGTTTATAAGTATCGTTATGGTCATAGTTGTAGTTATAGTTACAGTTACAGTTACAGTTACAGTTACAGTTACAGTTACAGTTACAGTTACAGTTACAGTTACAGTTATAGTGTTAGTTATAGTTAGTCTTAAATATACTTATAATGTTTTATTTTGTTTTAGTTCCTTTTGCTTACACAAATATCTGCAACCGGAAATTTACTTCCTGTAGATATGTTTCTCAATAAATAATTAAATCTGATAACAATTGTAGAAAGTTATGATGTCATCAATACGAAGATTACTGTTTTTTTTAATGCTTTTGGTGATAAAAAGCTGAAATCATCCTTGTTATAATTTTTTTCTTAGATGTACAAATTCCTATGCAATTTGTAATCGAGTCACTTACACGAGCAGTGTGTTTGAAGTGTTAAAATTCATTATTTTTCTAAAAATCATTAAATTAATGGAACGTGAAAGGATTGCAATTATTTCCATGGTTTATTTTTAGTGACAGGATGTGTATCAAAACAGAGAAGTAGTTGATTTGTTCAATGCAATTCACTCTGAGCGGCAACCTCTTACAAAGCATGGTAAGCAGGGTAGAGTTAAAATTCAGAGAATACGGAGATGTTCTCGAACTTCCTATATCTGGTTGGCTATCACTATAAGAAGAAGATCAATGCGAGATAGTCCTCATTCCACACTTAACATCGCGTCTAATTCTAATATGGCAGTGTCCACTATAAACAAAATTCTCAAGAAAGCAAAGTAACGTCTTTATAAGGTATAAACTCGCTCATGAACTGTATGAAGACGATTTTGATTTGTGAAATAAATTCTGCGAGCAACTATCCAATAATAATAGTAACTATAAAAATAATATTTTTTTCGTCTGATTGTTTTAAATGTCCATGTAAATAGGTCGTTATTGGGCTGCAGGAAATCCCCACTGGATAATGGAGTATCACACTAAGAATTCTCAAACATTCAATGTGTGGTGTGGAATAGTTGGGAAAATTCTGGTCCTTATTTCTTTGACGAAATTCTAATCGTGTAAGGTATTTGCATTTTCTTCGAGACATCCCCATTCCCGCACCGGTAACTTTATATCCAAATCCAGAAGAACCTGATTTTCCTAGAAACGACTTATTTTTTTCAACAAGATGGAGCACTTCCCCATTACGTAGCTCCTGTCCGAGACTATTTAAATGAGGTATCTCCAAATCGTCGGATAGAAAAAATGAGGGTCAATTGAGTGGCCAGCCAGATCGCGGGATCTGACGCCACTAGATTACTTTCTATGGGTATAGCTTAAGCAGTGTACGTGAATTGGCCAGTGAATGTGGAACATTTAAAGATAAGAATTCGACAGCAAATATCTGACTAGATCATCATCATATAAAAAAATGGTTATTTTCTTGTTTTTCATATTGAATGTTAGACATTCAATGTATGAAAGAAGTTGATAAGATGTCTCGTAAGAAAGATTTCTTGTTGACATATTAGTGTGATCATCAGCTTGGATCAATAGTACATGGAAAGAACGAATGGTTTTTTTGAAAGTTATCTGCTGAAAACCCAAAATAATATTTTTCAGGAGAATAAATTTACTTTTTTGGAATTGCCTCTTCTTTTAATAAATTAGTATTTTATTTTGAATGATGGGACCAAAACTTCTAAAAACAACGTTTTAGCAAGTTGAGAGTTCTCTGAAATTTTAAATATATTTTGCAAAATCTGCAAGTTACTAATAAAAAAACTTAATTTATTAGAAAAGGAGCAACTCCAGCAAACTAAATTTATATTCCCGAAATTTGGTAAGGAAGCACAAAATTTCATGCTGAACAACTTTTCCGAGATGATTTTTTATCTTGAAAAATAATTGTAGTTTGTTACTAATTTATAGAAATTCGCTTAGAAAACACCTTGTATAAAACTAATTCAACTCATTTTTTATATACTTCCAATTTACACCTAGCATTATTTCAAGTGCAATTCTAAAATTTGAAAATGTTTGTTCGTTACACATTTTGTTACATTTATTCAATGTTACTGATAATTTTTTTTTAAATTTTTTTACGGTATTCAACAGAATTCGATTATATAGATAAGGTGTCAAAATTTCAGCTTCATAAGTATACCCAATCCTTAGATATTCAATGTTAAAGATTGGGTTTCAGTACAAAGTGCTTCGCCGACTCGAAACGTCATTTTGCATAAACAAAAATTGAAAAAATACATTGTTTCTGTCATAACTTCTTTGTTTTTTATGCTATAGAAATAAAATAAAACATTTGCAAGCCTAATGAAAGCCTAATTAATAGTCTTTCATTTTTGTTCTTACCGCTTTTGACGTAAGTGCCATAGTTTCTGAGATATTTAACATTTAAACTAAATATTTCGTCTTATAGACGTTCGGACGCCGCCTTTATACTTCCAGATCTTCGAAACCATTAACTCTACAAAAATTACAAAAAAAAAAAACAATTCATCCTCAATTTAGTCGCTTTCTTATTTGTCTCTAGCATGGTTTCGCTCAATGTAATATTTTTCGAGTTATTTGAAGAATATTGTTTTGAAATACCTTTTTTTAAAGCTAAAATCCCAATTTTCAAGTCGTTATAACTTAAAGACTATCAATTTTTATGAAAAGTTACATAGAACCTTTTCTTCTTAAAATTTCATTTCATTTCACCTCCAATGTTTTTAACCTTTTCTTAGTTGCCACCCCCTATAAATTAGCAAGCCGCCGCATAATATAGAAACTTTTTTTTGATACATTTACTATTAAGTTGCCAAAAATGAACGAAATGCGTTACATATGACATTATTCCGAAGATAAAACCTCTAGGTATTTTACTAATTGGCATACTTAAACTTACGTTAAAATGATCCTCACAGCAATGAACGTGGGATTTGTCAGAAACAAAAACATCCCGACGCATGGCTTTCTGCCCAACTTTTCTAATTGCAGGATCAAAAGGAACGCTTATAAACAGTTTTTCTGGGCATTTCTGCAAAGTGACCTCACGAGAAGCTCTGCCCCGTTTTCGCGCGATCTAACTTTAGTAATTTATTTAAATAAAAACCCAAAAATTTGAAAATTGCCATAAAAAGTGTTCTACTTTCGATTTCTAAAATAAAAAAAAAATGTTGAATGGGTCTATTGACCTATTTCACGTTAGAATGTTTGGTAAAAAGTGTCATAGCGAAAACTAGATTGGCATCACTAAAAATCACTACATATGTTGACCAACTCGTCTAATTCCCATACCATGTAAAAATGAAATACCTATAATATATAATCATATCGTTGTTTTCAGTATATACAGAATTGAGTTCCCGGACGAGAACCTGTGATTCTTGAGTTCATATTGGGCCAATATATTCAAACTTACCTTAGTTCAAAAATGCATCCCTGAGGAAGTACATCCTCTTAAAGTGAGACAGAAATAAAATAAATTTTCCAATAACTTCCGTTATATGGAAGATAAAATTTTCAAATTTTGACGGGAGCTATATCTCTATAGGTACTCTATGTAAACTTGATAACAACCAAATATCTTTTGTTTCTCAATTTTTTTTCATAATAATTAATATTTGACTGGTTGTAATTTTTTAATCACCCTGAAAAATTACGGAATACTTGAACATTTCTACACAGCATTGAAAGGGCTGCAAGAAAGGTACTCTTAAAAATGTTTGTAATATCAGTCAAAACACATGAAATTATCGTTTTTTCCTCTATTTGTATTTAACATTTATTTACAATTCTAGAATAAAATTTTGTAATGGAAAAGTACAGTTTACTTAAAAAAAAATTACATTCATAAAAAATGCTCCTCATGACGTGCACCTGTTTCAGTAGGTACACAAATCAATTCTCTTCATCAATGACGAGCGAATTCGTTGGAAAATATGCAAAATTCCTCTAAATTCATCGCACGCGTTTTGTACACATTCCCAAAGTTGCTCCCTAGTGTCAGTTGGAATAGAGTATACAGTGGTTTTTAAATAACTCCAAAATACAAAAATCGCAAGGGTTCAAATCTGGCGACCTTGCTGACCACTCAGTCCGTCTCTGCCAATCCAATGGTTTCCATAAACTCTGTCAACAAACTGTCGCACAATAATGTTAAAATGAGCAGGACAACCGTCGTGCATTAATCATAAATTACGTCGTATTTCCAAAGGTACATAATCGAGCAGAGGTAATAAACCATTTTGCAAAAAGTGTAAGTACTCTTGTCCATTTAGACGGTTTGGTAATTTAACTGTACCTATGAGTTGATTGTTAATTATACCTATCTACACATTTATTGAGAGTGTCTGTTGTTGTTTCGTTTATGACATGAAGATTTTCATCAAGAGATGATCATGGTGCGCATTATGTAGGTAAAATATTCCGTCCCTCGTGAATGCTGCTTCATCGGTGAATAATATTCGGGAAAAGAAATTTTGATCTTAGTTTTGTTTATTTCGTAACCACCGTGAAAACTCCAGTCGAGGTGGAAAATCTCGTTCTAATAAAGCTTGGACTTTTTGAAAATGTAATGAGTACAGTTGTTGCTTATTTATAATTCTCGAAACAGTACTCTTTGAAAACCCTGATGCATTGGCGCTTACCTTCTAACACAAAATTACAACCCAACTTGTTGCTGGTAGATTACCGAAATTAATATTATACTTTGACGTTACTAATTAATTAAGTTCAGTCATGGGAACACGACAAGTTTTCTGTTTCACGAGCACTTATGACCTACAGAGAAAAAACGATAATTCTTGATTTTTGGTTGATATTACAAAAAATTTTAAAGGTATTAATTTGTGTACTGAAACAGGTGGACGTCATATGGAGTATTTGTTATGAATGTAGTTTTTCAAAATAAACTGTACTTTTCTGCTATTACAAAAATTTTGTAAATAAATGTTAAATACAAATAGAGGAAAAAACGATAATTTCTTGTATTTTGATTGATATTACAAAAATTTTTAAGGGTACCTTTTTTGCAGCCCTTTCAATGTTCTGTAAAAGTATTCCGTAATTTTACAGGATGATTAAAAAATTACAGCCAGTGAAGTGTTAATTGAAGACACAAGTGGATGAAGGGTCTATGTAACAACAAAGTGATTTTGAGATAATTGACCTCAAAGTTTTTAACAACCTACCAACTTCAACAGTACATAGATCCTTTATAAATTCATAAATCGGATATTTTTGGATTAAAATCAAAATGTAATGTACCTGGGGGAATTTTGTGTATTTATAGCCTTCATTCATATAAAAAAACTCATTTCTTTCAACAGTTTTTTTTGAGATAATTGATCTTAAAGTTTTTAACAACCTACCAACTTCAACAGTACATAGATCCTTTATAAATTTATAAATCAGATATTTTTGCATTAGAAACAAATGTAATATGCCTAAGGGAATTTTGTGTACTTATAGCCGCCATTCATATAAAAAACTCGTTTTTTTCGAAAATGTCATCCACTTGTGTCTTCAATTATTATGAAAAAAAAATGAGAAACAAAAGATATTTGGTTGTTATGAAGTTTACATAGAGTACTTATAGAGATACGCTTCCATCAAAATTTGAAAATGTTATGTTCTATGTAACGGAAGTTATTGGAAAAAAAATTTATTTTCTGTCTCACTTTAAGAGGATGTACCTCCTCAGGGATACATTTTTGGACTAAGGTAAGTTGGGTTATATGGGGCCAATATGAACTCGGGAATCACAGGTTCCCGTCCGGGAACTCAATTCTTTGACACCCTGTATAATGTCAAACTTGCAATTAAAACTTAAACCTTAAACTTACTTACTTAAGTAAGCTTTACATTAAAGATACTGAAAATAATGATTTTTACAAAGAGTGGAAATTAGACGAGTCAACATACTACCTATAGTGACACCAATCTAGTTCTCGCCATAACATTTTTTACCAAACTTTCAAACATGAAATAGGTCAATTAGAATTATTGAAAGACTATAGTATAGAAAGAAAACCAATTTATTTAATTATTTTTTCCTATTTTATTACTGCTTCCTCAAGTTTTCTATAACATCTGGCAAATTAATATTCTGACTGAATTATTTGTAACCAAATATTATTTTACATTCCCTTTTTTATTAATTTTTACGGCAAAATCGAGATCCTGAACGAATCTAAAACTATTCTAATCATAAATAACAGAAGCCATACTTCCGGTTAAAATTAAACGGCAGATTTATTCTGTTCTTGGTTGCGTAGTGGTAACTGTGAAACCAACTAGATTGTATGAAGATGATAAGTAAATAAGAAGGGTGCATCTCATCACCCTAGAGCCAACCAGTCAGACTTAAATTAAATGAACTATAGGACGACCGGTTTTTTGGAGTACCCACTAGTTATATGTTAGGAACAAAATGAAACATTGTATCTATCTTCTATTCTACGTAACATTTTTAAGATTACTCAGGCATCATTCGTAGGTATCACATAGACGTTTATTGTGTTTATACTGTCTGGTATTATGGATTGAATATTGAAAATAATAAATGAAAAAACGGAAAAGGATTTTTTTTGTTATTTTTGCCATACAACATTCAGCAATCATTAGACGATCTATAGGTCACTGCAATTTTACGAAATTAAAAGTTCATAGTTGAAATAATAAATATAGTATAGTAAAAATCACTTATGATTATTGTGAATGAAACGTAACGAAACTGCTTAAAAAAGAGTACTAAAGAGTTCTTCCATTTGATAGCAACAAGTCAAAAAACCTAAATCCAGAATTATGAACCTAACAAGCAAAATTTAGATGTTATACAACTATTTTGTTTTATTGCAATTTTATAAATGTAATAAAATAGCAATAAAATAAAATTGTTGTAGAAATGACAATTATAAAAAAATTGTTTATTGGGAAGAGAAGTACGTAAACGTGTAAAAAATATATTTTCTTGTTAAAAGTTCAAAAATGTATTTTTTAATAATAAGGGCATCATATATACGAAAAGATAGAGGGAATAGGGTGAGACTTCGATACAATAATAAAAAAAGTTAGAAGTGAGTAGAAGTATAGAGAAAAAATATGAGTACTCACAATACAACATCACAACAGGTTCAGTGCAGTCAAAATAAATTTCGAATGGAAATGATTAGCTGGAATAATTTTGTGGTTTTCATTTGTTTTATGTGACAAGAAGTGTATTGAGAAGATTTGAATCAAATCTGTCCATTGCATTGTTTCATACAAAATTTAAACAATTTATATTTCAACATCAAAATTTTCTGCTATTTTCTTATTATCTCTGATCCTAGTAATCGCATCGCAAAAATAAAAATGCCAAATTGTTCAACAGTAAAATCGCAAGAGCTTTTTTTTTATCGGATAAATTTCTCTTTGTAACGAAATAATTTTGCCAATCAGTGATTTTATGAGAAAAACTGACATGAAAAAATCGCGAGACCGAAGGTCGAGCGATTTTGTCAAATGTCAGTTTTTCGAGCAAAATTACTGATTGGCAAAATTTTGAGTTAAAAAGAAATTTATCCATAAAAGAAAAGCTCGAGTGATTTCTGGCAAGATAAATTAACGACAGAATATGTGAACGAACAACAACAATTAAAAATAATTATAATTTTCTCAAAACGACTCATATCGTACAGTATAGTTTCCACAAGACTTAAAAATTATAGTCGACAGAACAGATTTTAAAATGACGTGCGACTACTAGATATACTCTGCTTTTGAGGAACAGGCATTTTTATCGTGATTAATATATTCTTTCTTTATTAACCAATCAGAACGTACATTTTCAAAAAAATCGACCAATAGGATTTGTTTAAAGTGAGAAAAATGGCTATCGATAAGTGGAAAAAATCGAGAAAAATGTATGTTACTTTTTTCGTAGTAGCAATGTGTCAAACTAAAAAATTCATTGAAATTATTAAAATCTGACATTTCACGTTTTGATTTCTGTACACAAAATGAATGAGAAAAAGCGATTTGGTGATGTTTCATAAGAAAATATTAACTAAGCTATGAATGAAAGTGTCCCAGTTAAAACGAGAAACACTAAAAATTCTATATGGAAACAATTTAAAGCTTTTCGCAAATAGCATTATTCCCTCGAAAAAGATACGACTACTATGATGAACTTGCAAATATTTTGACTGACTGGGGTTATAACATAATAAAAAACATTAGATAATGTTTTAATTTTTTATTATAAATCGTTATTTTTAAAACATTAAATAAACAGTTTTGTTGTTTTAATAATTATTTTAGATAATATTTTTTAATCATATATTAATCTTCTGTAATACCCACGAGGTTGATTTTCTACTTGGGTAAATTTTTTTTGAGTGACTCAAACCTGTTTTCCATGAAAATTATGCTCGAATTTAGGGACATAGGAAAAATCGCTCCACTTCGTGTCGCGATTTTTCCATGCCCTTAATTCTCGAATAATTTTCATGGGAAAACAGGTTTTTATCCAAAAAAATTTACCCGGTAAAAAATCGACCTCTTGTGTATTAATAACCGATAAAAAACGATGCACCTTTTTTTATCGCTGTCAAAGTGACAAAATGTGACTGTCAGATTGACTTTTTTATATAGGAGTTAATTTATCGCAATAAAATTTTGAATAAAACTAGACCTATGAAAAAACTGTTTGATAATTTTTTAATTTGTAAAAAAATAAGAACCACTAAAAATTGCCTTTTTTGATAATATAAAGAAATACAATGTAAAAATGTATCAATTTTTACAAAAGTCGGTGAAGCCATGCTTTTCATTTAACTAAACCTTCCTGCCAAATTTTAGCGCAAAATATTTATCTAAACGACTAAAAATGAAAAAAGATTTAGAAATTTCAATCACTTATTTATTGTTTAAGTGCATCGACTCGTAGAAGGACCGTTTCCTTTACAAAACGTAGGTTTTTACATATATTTTAAAGCGGTGTTAAGAAAAAAAAATTATCTTCATTTAAACAATTTAAAAAAAATTTGCTTATAATTTTCAAAATTCAAAATATTGATTTTAAACATTAAATAACTGGATTTTTAATCAAACCGATAACGACAAACGAAATTTGAAAATAGAAACCTAGAAAGATTTTCTGGTTCTGAAGACAGTAGTGTAAAAGTGATGGCTACATCCAATCCATATGGGATAGAGTCTGATCATCCAGATTTGGATTGTTTTTATGTATCAGAAGCTGACTATAAAAGCAGACTTTACTAAAATGGTAATTATTAGTGTAGATACTGATATGGTTTTGGAATTATTTCATTGGAATGCACTTCATCACATGGGAATGGAGGAAATGTGGATATGCACTAGTGTTGGATATAGAACTCGATTCTTGCAAATACATGTTACAGCTTTTAGCTTTAAAAGCTGTATTTGCACCACTGGGGGCTAAAACGAGTCAAACCAGCAGCACATGGGGGGAATATTTCGAGTCATAGATTCGACGTATTTTCGAATATTACATGTTTGCAATCATTCATATCATTCTCGTTTTATCGGGATACTCCATTTGTAATTTCAACGTATAGCTCTGGAAGGAAAGACAGATACGACATGAATTTTATGTATCGTGCAGGCTAGGCCACTATTACAAAACTGTTCTTAATGCAAAAAAAGAAATGGGTTAATGCAAATGACCAATGATAAAAAAGGACAGTTAGAATATATATTAGGGTGGGCCGAAAAACACGAAAATTTGAATTACAGATTATAATTTGTTACTATGGATCTAAAACTGATTCGGGTAAATTTTTAGCCAAATCGGCCTTGAAAATGAAGGAAAAGGTCAATTTTTCGATTTTTAACATTTTTCAAATTGACATTTGAATTTTTTTTGACTCTTTATTAATGTGTAAACGCGTATGGCAAAAGTTTTCCGAATAAAATATTTTTCAGTTTCAGGGAAATTAGAAAATTGTCACTAAAATGTAGAATTTGATGAAAATAAGTAGTCCAGTCAACGAAAGAGTTGTAGAGGACATTTTGGAGGGGAGAATTTTAATCTCCAGGAATGTGTTGGGGGAAGTTAGGAGGTAAACATACTAAAAGTCCCCGCCCCTAGCCCCGCCGCTACAGGGGGGAAGGAAGTTGAAAGGTTCCTTTCTTCGATTCTTCGCTTATAACTCGGAAACGATGCGTCGTACGGAAAAAGATAATCTATACAAAAGTAAACATAATTAAATTTCCTACAAGAATGTTTATATTATTTTTTTCCTATGTGTTGTAGTTTACGAGATATTCACAAGCGAAAATCGATAATTAATAAAAAAAATCAATTGTGTATCTTAAATTATTCTGTCAAAACGGCTTACCGTGGTCTGCTAATAAATCACTGTCACAAAATAATCTTTATTTTACAACACTCGATGTATTTACTAACCTAATATTTTGTCAAAATCTATACATTTCCTTAAATATACAGTGTGATTCACTTAAAATGAAGACACCCTTATAACATTTTTATTATGTTTCCGATTTGAATCAAATTTTACTCAAGTATAGAACAGATTAGGATCTACTTATGAACAGAAGAACATCTACCTGCTACAAATGCAAAGCCACCTGCGCTACCAATATATGTTGAAAAAAATGAAAAATATTATGTATTTTTTTATCGCAAAGTTTTGTTAACGAAAATTGTTCAGAATTGTCCAAAAACCTTAAGTCCAAAATTTAATCAAAATGAAAAAAATTATATTTTGATTAAAATATAATTTATTTAGTAAATTTGATATCAGGAAAATGAAAATATCCAACATAGCACATGCACTGCTATTTGTAGTGACAATTGAAATAAATAATATGACAGGAAATATTTTTTCTGTTCTTTAAAATTTATACTGTTTTATATAGATTTGTTTAAACGTTTAATTTGGTTTTTAATATTTCGCCAGTGTGATTATCGTTCACAATGACTAACAAGTACTTTAAATGTGATGAATACATCGACGAATCCAGTGATGAGGTGTCAACAGTTAAAGAGAAAGGGATAGAATCTCTTGTAAGGGCGAGTAGTGCAAGGGGGGACCGAAATAGCTACCAGCCAAGAGGAATAAAATACTATTAATGCACAAGGAATGTTTTAAAATATACACCAGACCCTGATGCAAAGGGCATGCTGGGTCAACATCATCTCAACCAGATGAAACTGCCAGTTTGAGGTCTTCAGTGCCATCTTTCGATTTCAAGACTAACTGCTTTCTTTGTGCAAAACCTGCTGATCCTGAAAAATGGAGTAAGATAAGACTAGATCGAAGAAGAATGGTCTACAGTGTCCGAAATATGGAAAGCAGAACAGTCTGTGTACAATAACAGTGTATAAATGCTGGTCGTGTGAGGAATGATGAGTGGGGTGAAGAAGTAGTACATCGCCTGCCCTCCATTATTGATCTAGTAGCTGAAGAGGGTGTATACCATAATGACTGCTATAAAAACTTTACGAGAGCTTTGTACTTTGAGAAGAAACCATCAGACCACGTTTCTAAAGGAATAGAGGAAATATATTTGCACATGGAAGGAAGCAATGACTGCCAGTTTTCCATGGATGAATTGATGGCCGCAGTGACAGGGGAAGAAATGAACTGGAGAACTGTAAAAGCAAATCTATTTAAAAAATATGGAGATAGCATATTAGTGAAACCAGGCCGCAACCGGTTCGATGTTCCAGTCATATGTTTTAAAGATGCAGGTTACAAAGTTTTGAATGATGCTTGGTACGAGCAAGAAAGGGAAAAAAATGATGCGGACCACATTCCGTGTAGACACTGAATCCAATAATCAAGGAACAAATGAAGACGACGACGGAGATGTCGAAGTTTTGGAGTCGGAACAAGAAGCCGGACCCTCTCGTCCCAAGAGAGCCAGGCCAACAAAATTTATGAGATTATAAGATGTAATTTTATTTTTCATTATTACATATTAAATACCGGAACACATTCCTGAAGAAAGAAATTCCTTCCCCCCCATGTCCTCTAATATCTCCTTTTGGGCGTAGCTGCCAGATAGTTATAAAGAAAATTGCAATTTTTTTTTAAATAAATATTTTAAAGATTTTTAAAATTTTAATTTTTGAATATTTTTTATTTTGGTTAAATTTTGGACTTAAGGTTTTTGGACAATTCTGAACAATTTTCGTTAACAAAATTTTGCGATAAAAAAATGCATAATATGATTTTTCATTTTTTTCAACATATATTGGTATCGCAGGTGGCTTTGCATTTGTAGCAGGTGGATGTTCTTCTGGTCATAAGTAGATCCTAATTTTTTCTATATTTGAGTAAAATTTGATTCAAATCGGAAACATGATAAAAAAGTTATAAGGGTGTCTTCATTTTAAGTGAATCACACTGTATATTTAAGGAAATGTATAGATTTTGACAAAATATTAGGTTAATAAATACATCGAGTGTTGTAAAATAAAGATTATTTTGTGACTGTGATTTATTAGCAGACCACGGTAAGCCGTTTTGACAGAATAATTTAAGATACATAATTGATTTTTTTTATTAATTATCGATTTTCGCTGGTGAATATCTCGTAAACTACAACACATAGGAAAAAAAATAATATAGACATTCTTGTAGGAAATTTAATTATGTTTACTTTTGTATAGATTACCTTTTTCCGTGCGACACATCGTTTCCGAGTTATAAGCGAAGAATCGAAAAAAGGAATCTATCAACCTCCCTCCCCCCTCTGAAGATTAAAATTCTCCCCTCCAAAATGTCCTCTACAATCCCCTTTTGGGCATTCATTGATTGGACTTATAAAATTTCTAATTTCCCTGGAACTGAAAAATATTCTATTAGGAAAACTTTTCTTACACTCGTTTAGACATTAATAAAGGGTCATAAAAAATTTCAAACGTAAATTTGAAAAATGTTAAAAATAGAAAAATTGGCCTTTTCTTTCATTTTCAAGGCCATGGGGGGCCGGCTAGATATTAACCGTTTTGACTAAAAATTTACCCGAATTAGTTTTAGATACAGTAATAAATTAGAAACTACCCCATCTGCAAATTCGAATTTTCGTCTTTCTCGGCCCACCCTAATATATATACTTACTTCCAACATCTTTAAAATTAGATCTTTGTTTGTCTTAAGGCCAGGATTTTGCGGAGTGAGAGGGAAATATGCGTTTATTTTCGATTTATTGTAGATATTTAAAAAAGTACACATAGTATAATCTTAAAACTGCTTTAGATACTTGCTATTGTTCTAACGAATACAACTATATATATTTTTATTATAAATTTCTGTTATATTTAAATATCGTAGTTTGTCAATGGCTCGGTGGCGCAGTGCTTAGGATGCTAGGTTTGCGACCACAGAGTCCCGGGTTCGAATCCTGGCTAGGGTATGGATGTGTACTGACGTTTTTCACGTGTTACCGAGATGGTAGTAGTGAGCTAGACTGCGGTTGTGTGAGAGACAACACGGTCTAGTCGCTCTCCTCTCCTGAGTTCGAGTCTCAGCTGCGGCAGATGGCAATGTCGCAGGGAATGGGTGTTGTGATGTTATCTATGTGTGAGTGTCTGTCCTGGCAGAGTGGAAGATCAGCCTACGGCTGAACTCCGCCAGGACATTAATATAAATAAGGCTAATAAAAAAAAAATAGTCCTTAATTTTATTATTAAAGTATGGCATTTGACTATATACAAAATTAATGATAAAAACTATATATGGTTGTATTCCTTAGAGCAATGGGAAGTATCTGAAATTATTTTAAAGATTATATCATTTATGATTTTTTAAATATTTATAATAAACCGAAAATAAACGCATATTTCCCTCTCACTCTACAAAATCCTAGCCTTAACCATTATATGTATATATGAAGTTTCAAGCTGGCCAGCTCTGTATACCTATTATGTAGATGTTTCAAAAAGATTCCTAATATTCAAGATGTTATTTTACTGATTTAGGTGATTAATCATTCCAATGTCCTATGAGTCTGAGTTTACATAGAAGTAAAGGAAACTTTTGCATCATTTCATTTTATTTGAATTATTTTCTTCTCTCCAGTACTAAAATATATCGTTTACTCTTTCTCCAATCCATACGTATTTTCTATCCAGTAAAACGAGGAGAGCCAGCATTTATAATTGGTTAGAGAGAGAAGTAAAACCAGACTTAAAACAGAATTTATGAATGATTATCAGCCAAATTATGTTGAATCCTTCATATATATAATTTGTCGTACATTTCAATGAGAAAGTTTGTTTATTGATTGCAGGTGTACAGTTTAACGCTGGTTTTGAATTACACACCGAAACGCTATTTAGCTTGTTAAAAGAATTGATGTGATTATTATTTTCGCTTTTATGCCCAATAAAAGTCAATACCTTAAAGGATTCTAACCTATTTTGGCATAAAAATCTGCGGGATAATTATAAATCATTTAAAATTTTAACTGGTATATACACCTATTTTAAAACCAAAGTAATGTCACAAACGGTACAACACAAGATTTTCAGAAAAAAATTCATGCATCAAAAATTCTTGAGATACTTATTTACTAAGTGCTTACCGTCATATCAGTCTCAAGAAAATAGTCTAAGAATAATGTGTTATTTACTACACTTAAATTTTCAAAGAGTCGTAACATCACTCATTTTTACGTCTTCTGATTCTTCCATAATGTATATGTTTTTTATTCATTTGTGTAACGTCCCAAGTAACAATTTAAATTTTATCGTGATCTTCAGAACCTCTTGAAATCTATTTAATAAAACTTCTGATAAAACTATATATCTTTGACAAACGCTATTAAACCTTTATAAAGCTTGTATAAAGCTAAGAGGGACCATTCTTAAAAGAGTTCTGAGGGCCTTTTTTAAAAGTCATTTTAAAACCAATTGGTTTTATTCTAAACAGCCTTTATAACATTCTGAAGACCCCGATAAGACTATTCAAAAACCAACAATAAACCCTAAAAGCATAATTTTGGCCTTAAGGGACTATCTACAAACCGTTGTTTAAACTATTATAAAACCACTACGTAAAGTCATCACAAAACTGAAATGTAAATACGGAGGCCCTTGAAAAATATTGAAAATTTTGGAAATTTTAAAAAATGTTTTAAAATTCATTTTTTTAAAAAAGGTTTATTTTTTGTTGACGTCAAATTAAATCACACGTTAGTAATAGTAATCATGATTTTAGTCCTTATTACAAATAAATTGTTGCAAAAATTGCAACTAAGTAATTGTTCAAATAAATAATTCCAACATGCAGCTTCTGTTTACAAAGATATTTTTGTAGAAAAATGGCGATTTTTTATTAAAACCTCTTAGTTGCCGGCAATACCACAATAAGAGTATTTGATCTGAAGATTGCCACAAAGCTCTCGTACTACTAATTACAACCAATTTAAGTCTTCTTACATTTATGTAAGTTCATTTGGTATTGTTTAATACCAATTGATCTTGTCTAACACCATTTGACCTATATTAAGATTTGTTGGATTTATTCACAACCACCCTAAAACCTATTGAGCAAAGATATTCGACTTTTTTGGCGTTTATTTACATATAACCTCACACTTGTTAATTACCTTTTCCTTACCCTAGCTGTGCTGCGATTGCTCTGAAAGGGTCGGCTATATGCCCTTATTCCCAGATGCAGTGACCTGCACTAGAATGTGAATAAAAGAGCAAAAAGATTTAAATAAGAAGATAATCACTCACATTTATTTGATTATTTTGATTTTTGATTGGTCAAATGTATGGTATGGCTCTAATTGTTTAAAGTAATCAGTTTTTTTATTTTCATCCACGTTTGTGAAAAATGCGTCACCATATTTGATTTCTTGAGGTACTTTACACAAAACTAATTAAAAATTAACCTAAAATAAATAAAATAAGTAAAATCTATTTATCCACCTGTAAAACTCCAATTTTTGTAGTTTTATGAAGGAATTTGTCCAGACTTAATGGTTCTTATATTACATTTGGCATTATACAAGCCAATACAGCTTTATAGCAGTTTTATGATTAGTATATTCGGGTGCCCCTTTAAAACTCTTAGGCATACTGGTTTTATGAACGTTGTCTTTGAGGTAAATTGGTCTCCTAAATGATTTTATCATGATAGTGCTGACCACCACCATAAAACCTTTTCAAGTGCCAATAGACTCGATTTAAAACAAATGCTAAATGGTATTGTAACTCGGCCTCCAGGAGGTTGTTACAACTCTTAATAAAACTACTTAGGCCGAAAGAATTGCTGGCCTGCTATACTACCGCTATAAAGCCATTTAGCAAACTTACATCTTCAATAAAGCTATTACAAAAGTTATTCAAGTCCACATAGCATTTGAATTGTTACTTGGGGTGGGCAGTAGGGACGAGCGTAGAGCAGTCTTGACTATCATGTATTTCGATATATGAAGTTAAACAACCTTCTAGCGGCTTGTATGTCAGCGTATATGCATAAAATATGCAATTTAAGGCGAGGATTGCTTACTGGATCCTTCAGAAGGAATGTAAATCAGTCGATCTCTAGTCTATTAAATGTTAGGCTAGTAAAAAAATACCCACGCTTGGGGGTAGCTGGTCTCCTGGCAAGTGATTCGTTTTGATAGCAAAAATAAACCGACGTTAAATAAATGATTTAAAGAAACGGCGGTCTACTTCTGCGACTAAGGCCTATCACTGACGCACGCCAGAAGATAAGTTACCCCAACTTGGAAATCTTGATATGAAAGTTATCTACTATATACCCAAAATATTTTCAGTACTTTACAATGGATTACATCATTTTATCACCAGAGAGAAACATATTCTTTTTATAACTAGTTAAAATGGATAATTTCCAAAAACTGAAATGACATTCAAAAGCTATTGTGACAGGATTAGAAAAAGTAATTTCATTTTTCCGCAGTGTCAAAAAATAAAAAAATTCGAAACTAAAATGACAATCGAAAAGTTAATTTTTTGAAATAATGCAGAAAAAGTATCTTTTAAAAACACCGTATCTACGAAAAAATCATATTCTTTCTCTTAATATTATTTATTATTACACAATCGTTTACTTATTTTAAACAATCATAACCGCAGCAGCGAATTGTTCTTGAAGTGACCACAAATTCTATTAAATTAATTTTAATACAATTTTCGCGTTATTTGTTGTGGTTTTATTATTAGTATCTTTCACAATTTCCTCGTGTGGAGCCTATTATACCTAACTTATGAATAGTCAGTAATTTTAAATAAAGCCACAAAAAAATCAGGATGTTATTTGTAATAGTAAAAGTGAACATTATAGTTAAATGTTATTATGATTAATACCTCTTATAAAAATATATTTAAATAAAAGAAAAATAAACCGGGATTTTAATAATAATCAATTTAGCTTATGTTTATTTTATTTAATCAATAAAGAATAAGCTTATACACTTAATTTTCAATTCCCATTATTAAAATTCAAGTAATTTGCATTTTAGAAGTATTACAAAATTCGTTTCTATATTTAGTACACATAACATAAAAAAAATGCGAATAGGAGAAATCATTTATAAAGAGGTTATATTTCGGATATGAACCCTTAATAGGGGCAGGAATATAGATCCCACGAGTTCCCACCTGCCCAGTGGATGATACATCATGAAACAGATGAACACTTTTCTTTGTTTTTTATCAGTAATTTATTATAATTAAACGTTACTGCAGTTTCGACAACTTAGCGTGTCATTTTCAAACGGTTGATTTACAAATACTGAATTAAGAGTTTTACAATAATTTATACCTAATAATTTAATTTAATAATGTATACCTGCTAGGAAATATAGTTAAACACTAAAGAGATTATCTGAGAAAGGTAGAGTATAAGATTTTTATTGTTGAAACTACGATTTGAATACATCAAAAGGGGGGGTTATAATAAAGTTCTACCTGATTATTAAGTAAGTGATTATTCTAAACTTATTTAGATTTGTATATTTCAGTAGACTGCAATAGATTTAATTTAATACTCTTTTCCTGACTGTGTAATATATTGATGTGTTCTAATTGTGGGAAAGCGTGACCTGATTCTAATGTGCGGTGTGAAAAAGTTGAATCGGTATTATTAAGTCTAAAAGAGCATTCATGTTCGTTGTACCTAACTTAAAATGGACGACCCGTTTGTCCTATATAGAAGGCGTCAAAGTGTGGATACTTATAAACTCCAAATTTTTGCAACTCATTAGTTGCATCTGCAGCATTATATAAAAATTGTGAGAGTTTTGACTGAAATCTCAAAGCAACTTTTAGATTATGATGAGATAAAATGTTCGCTATTTTTTCTAAAATGTGCCGTAATATGTTAGAGCTATATATTTTGCTGAGTTGTTATCTTTAATACTCGGGTAAATACTGTGGCAAGATAGTTTGTACTGCTTTTCACTTATTAAATTTTTTATTGTTTTTTCTTTAAAACCGTTGTTTACTGCTATTGCCTTTCCTGATATTCCTTTAGACTTAATAATAGAGATTCAACCTTTTCAAATCACACATTAGAATCAGGTCATGCTTTTCCACAATTAGAATGTAGACTAGTATTACTATGAGAAGATGCCAGGGCGGAGCCAAAATGCGCGAATATTTTTACCAGTGGCATAGCTTTATCTGGGGTATAGGAATGTGTAATTGCAATAAAAGTTTCGCGGTCAAGGAACTGTGAAAATGGAGTAGATTAAAACTTGCCAACTGTTACGAGTAACCTTTGTTCAGGAGAAGTGTAAGAATAGTAAGTTCTAATAAACTTTGCCTAATAAAGTTGTTTTATTATTATTATTACCGTCGCCGCCGCTCTACTACAGGTCACCGCCGCCACTGGTGTTGACATTGAATGTCACGTAATTCTTTCTCATTGGTTTAGAATGATGGAGCGCACAAACTCGTTTCTGCGCATATTTTTTGCTGGCATCTTCTCATAGTAATACTACTTTAACAATATATTACACAGGCAAGAAAAGAGTATTAAATTAAATCTATTGGAGTCTATTGAAATATACAAATCTAAACTAGTTCATAAAAAACACCTATTTAATAATCAGGTGTTGTCTATGTGATCGTGTCCTGGTTAAGTGGTGAAATAGCTATAGCTAAACTCCGTAAGGACGTTAATATAAATACGACGTTAAAAAAATATATATTATGGCCCCCTTTTTGTACCTTTTTTAGATAATCTCTGTATTGTTTAAATATATTTCATAGTAGGTATAAATTATCAAATTAAATGATTAGGCACTGAAATGTTTTTTAAATTTTCACTGGTATATTAAGTCAATATGACAATTGTTTCGCTAAACATTAGCTTCATCAGATGTGAGTACAAGACTACTTACAATTGAAACTAGTGGACCTTAAATACCTAAAAGTTTATGACCTGATAAATAATTTATTCTGTAGCCTAACCTGAATTAATAATCTATTATTGGAAATGGAATTAAGATAAATTTACAAGAGGTGAATTATTTACGTCTGTTCGATCATTAAGTAAAATATTAGATTTTTTGTATCTATTAATTTTTATCAAGCAACGTGAGTTTTGGTCCTTTACTAGCTGTGTGAAGGATATCAAAACTATCCTTGAATGAGTGATTTACTAATAGTAAATGGTTAGCAAATGTTGATGTATTCTTATTCTTTTGAGGTATTCTTATTTTTCAAAAAACTACTTAATAATAAGAATACATCAACATTTGCTAACCATTTACTATTAGAAAATCACTCATTCAACGATAGTTTTGATATCCTTCACACAGCTAGTAAAGGACCAAAACTCATGTGCTGAGGGCTTAGAAATTAATAGATACAAAAAATCTAATATTTTACTTAATGATCAAACAGACGTAAATAATTCACCTCTTGTAAATTTATTTTAATTACATTTCCAGTAACAGATTATTAATTCAAGTTAGGCTATAGAATAAATTATTTCTCAGGTCATAAACTTTTAGGTATTTAAGGAGTCTACACACGATCCAGCGGCAGGGAGCCAGTCTTGTCGGCATGCTTTGAACTCATTCCTAAAAGTGGAATGGTGCGCTGGAATTCCAATTATCTTCAAAGCGTACCGACAATGTCGGGTCCCTGCCGCTGGATCGTGTGTAGACCCCTTTAAGGTCCATTACTCCACAACGGCTAGTTATACAGGAAAAATTATTAAGAACGAAATTATAGAGCGAGGTTTCCTCTGTAATGTGTATGTATCGGAAAATCTTTACAAACAATTTCTATTAGGTTTTCCTAAAAAACGTGCATATGAGTTTGTTTCCGCACTATTCATGAGGTCTTGGGGCGTTTTTTTAAAGAGGTTTCCTCTGTAGGTCTATTCCACTACAACCTTGTCTTCGATTTTTTTTCGGCTACTGAACTTAAGTGCTGTTGTTCACGGGAGTTAGGTCATATAGTTGAGCAGCGCAATCCTACTATGATACAGCCGACTAGTTGTCGTAAACCTTTACCTTTTTTGTAATTGCAGGAAGCAAGTTGAATTAAGAAATTCGGTTGCGAAAACAAATGATAAAATGCCAATTTTTTTAACCCCATTGTGTGGGCTCCATATTTTCTCCGCACCAAGATTGAATTTGGTGAAGTACTAATTAGAAATGTTACTATAAAGCATCAGATATTGGTGACAATCTTGATACAATCATGGAATAAGTGGATTGGCTGACTAACCAACCTGTTGATTGATGTGAATCTTTTATGATTTAAAGATTTTAGTTTGTGGGGCTTTGTATAATACAAGGTAAATCATAGTGCAGCACTTTATTCCTTCATTGATAAGAGTTTTCTTATATGTAGAGACGCCGTCTTCCAAATCTTTCCTAATATTTAAAACATTTATTGTTTGTGCTTCTCCTTGGTTGAAAAAAATATAGTGGTATTGGAATCACTAAACGCAGGATAAACAGCACGGTTTCTTTGTAGCTTTAGACAATTTTTGAGGACTGCAAATCGCAAGAACTACATGCCCTTTTCTTTATATTTCCTCGAGAATCTCTTAAAAATCGTATATCCTTATCTACAGAAGCAATAATGATCATGATCGTCGTCTTGTCCGACAATCACCAATGTTTTATTCCGATGAGATTCGTTGATGATAGTTTGAACGGTCAGTTTCTTTTTATTTGGATCGCGCTGCTTAACTATGCGCTCCATCTGTTAAGGGTGCTTAAATTACCCGAAGATGACTTCATCAACGAATAAAACCAGACAGGATGTTAATGTAATAGATCCACAGCCCCAAGAGATCTGCCTCATGAGAGATGTGGAAACAAACTCTAATAACAAAATGCATGTTTGCAAAAAAGAGGAAGGACTATTAAAAAAATGTAAGAAAAATGTTGCGATACATGCACGTAATAGACGAGATGAGATTTCCCTCTATAATTTCGTTCTTAACGATTTTTCCTGAAAGCCAGTCGTTATATAGATCTTCGCAATGAAAAACCGCATTTGGATTTTGGCTGCACCTTTCAACGTTGTCTTAATGTTGGTTGTGGCATTTTCTTAATTTTTCAGTTTTTATTGTTGGAATCCCCTGCCACCTGTATTTTCGTCTAAAACAATTGCAGATTTCACTGACATTGTTGTAGAAGAAAATACATGTGACAGAGCCTATTTACATGAGTTGGACGGGGATTAGCCGAAAGGTCACACACCTTTTGAAGTACGCAAAAATTTTCTATTTCTTGAAAAAGTGGTGGATTTACAACGTTATGGCAATGTTTAGCAAATTTTTTAGTTTTTTCAAAAGAACAAAAGGATTTATGATCATTTTTCAGATCTCCATACGAAATTCTGCTATTTTTTTAACGCATTAACTTCTTTAACGCAAGATCTCATCTCAGAATCTAGTATAATATAACAGTAAGGGGAAGGAAAAGAAGAAGTAGCAGTCTGTTGATCATTTGCAAACAATAAAAGCTTAAAGTCGGAGATAACAGAAAAGAAACCTTGTTTATTTCTATTAAATAAAATTTCAATATTTTCATAGGTTTCTTTTATGTTCTTAAGCAATAAACACTTGTAATATTTGCTTTTTCGGTGAACCTATGTAGTTCCCAAAACGTAATCTTTACAAATAAACATTAACAAATCAAATGGTACAATTATGATTAAAGTTCTATAAAATTCGCGATTTATTTAATTTATTTTGGGTGCACAAGAACATTCGAATATTGTAAAAATATCTTATGCACTCGAAATAACTTTAGCTTTAATTTAAAATCATTATTTTTACTCCAGGCATTAGAGATCATATAGGCCCCTTACCTGGAAATATTTATGGTAGTCCTGGAGATAGGCTTAGTTTATGTTTTTGGCTCTCTAAATCCAAATCTTCAACTTCCCACCAAAAATTCCCTCCGGAACCCCCTCAAAGTTAGAAAAAAAAAAACAACAAAAAATTGTTTTTTATTTTTCTTATCTTTTTTTTTTCGTTTTAGATAAAATACCCAGATATTCAGAAAGCAAACAAAATTTACAATAAAAAAAGGTCCTTTTACATTTTGACGTACGACGAATGGGAGGGGAGCGAGTGGGTCCCGAAACATGCGCCGAGGCTCATGTTTCGAGGCGTGCTAGCGCTTGCCCGTTCGTTCAACGTTAAAATGTCAAAAGACCTTTTTTGTTGCAAATTTTGTCTATTTTCCGAATTTTTGCAAAACGAAAAAAAAAAAGGTTAAAAAATAAAGATTTTTTTTTGCTATTTTTCTATAAATTTGAAGGGGTTCCGGGGGGAATTTTTGGTGGGAAGTTAAAAATTCGGATTCAGTGAGCCAAAAAACATAAAGTAAGCCTATCTATTTCCAGAACTACCGTGAATTTTTCTAGGTAAAATTCTCTAACGCGTGGAGTACTCTAGGCATTAGAGATATATAGGCCCCTTACTTGGAAAAATTCATGGTAGTCCTGGAGATAGGCTCACTTTACGTTTTCCCTCTGGAACCCCCTCAAATTTATAGAAAAGTAGCAAAAAATCGTTATTTTAAATCTTTTTTTTTCTTCGTTTTAGGAAAAATTCGGAAAGTAGACAAAATTTGCAACAAAAAAGGTCGTTTGATATTTTAACTTTGAACATGCGAACGGGGAAGCACTAGCACGCCTCGAAACATGAGCCTCGGTGCATGTTTCGGGACCCATTCTCTCCCCTCCCGTTCGTCGTACGTCAAAATGTCAAAGGACCTTTTTTGTTGTAAATTTTGTTTGCTTTCTGAATATCTGGGTATTTTTATCTAAAACGAAAAAAAAAAAGAAAAAAAAATGAAAAAAAGCAATTTTTTGTTTTTGTTTTCTTTCTAAATTTGAGGGGGTCCGGAGGGAATTTTTGGTGAAAAGTTGAAGATTTGGATTCAGCGAAGCCTATTTCCAGAACTACTATGAATTTTTCTAGGTAAAATTCTCTAATGCCTGGAGTATTTGAGTAATTAATGAAGAGAAAACGGAAAAATATGGGAAACGGGGTATAAATCGAGTATCCTTACTAATCTGACTTTTATTGACACGGATTTTTATGTTTCAAAATGACAAACAAAACCCCCTTTTTTCATCATTTTGTTCCACGGTCGTTGAGAATAGGTGTAGTCAATAGAAGGTTTTTTGTGTTGAATTTAATTAAAAATCCTTTCTTTCCTATACTCTTTTTTCGCCCGGACAGCGCGGCAGTTACTAAGAAAAATAATAAAACCTAGCATGAAGTCACGGCTGGAGGTGACTTTTCGTAAAATAATGATGCTCCATCCACTCTTCGAATTTTTATTCCTACGCATGTTCGAAATATAAACTCTTTATAAATTATTTTTCCTAAAAATTCTAATTTACGTGAACTAATTTTCATGTGTAATTTTCACAGTTAGAAATGTTTAATCCTTAATTAGCAGTAGTATTATTAATTCACAACAGGCACGATATCCATTTTGTAGATTGCAGGAATTCAATACTCCCTTCCTGCGCAAACGTGCAGCGCTATTTCCACAATAAATATCAATTACTCGAAAAAAAAAAAAGGTTTAAAAATAAAGATTTTTTTTGCTATTTTTCTATAAATTTGAAGGGGTTCCGGGGGGAATTTTTGGTGGGAAGTTAAAAATTCGGATTCAGTGAGCCAAAAAACATAAAGTAAGCCTATCTATTTCCAGAACTACCGTGAATTTTTCTAGGTAAAATTCTCTAACGCGTGGAGTACTCTAGGCATTAGAGATATATAGGCCCCTTACTTGAAAAAATTCATGGTAGTCCTGGAGATAGGCTCACTTTACGTTTTCCTTCTGGAACCCCCTCAAATTTATAGAAAAGTAGCAAAAAATCGTTTTTTTTAATCTTTTTTTTTTCTTCGTTTTAGGAAAAATTCGGAAAGTAGACAAAATTTGCAACAAAAAAGGTCCTTTGACATTTTAACTTTGAACATGCGAACGGGGAAGCACTAGCACGCCTCGAAACATGAGCCTCAGTGCATGTTTCGGGACCCATTCTCTCCCCTCCCGTTCGTCGTACGTCAAAATGTCAAAGGACCTTTTTTGTTGTAAATTTTGTTTGCTTTCTGAATATCTGGGTATTTTTATCTAAAACGAAAAAAAAAAGAAAAAAAAATGAAAAAAACAATTTTTTGTTTATGTTTTCTTTCTAAATTTGAGGGGGTCCGGAGGGAATTTTTGGTGGAAAGTTGAAGATTTGGATTCAGCGAAGCCTATTTCCAGAACTACTATGAATTTTTCTAGGTAAAATTCTCTAATGCCTGGAGTATTTGAGTAATTAATGAAGAGAAAACGGAAAAATATGGGAAACGGGGTATAAATCGAGTATCCTTACTAATCTGACTTTTATTGACATGGATTTTTATGTTTCAAAATGACAAACAAAACCCCCTTTTTTCATCATTTTGTTCCACGGTCGTTGAGAATAGGTGTAGTCAATAGAAGGTTTTTTGTGTTGAATTTAATGAAAAATCCTTTCTTTCCTATACTCTTTTTTCGCCCGGACAGCGCGGCAGTTACTAAGAAAAATAATAAAACCTAGCATGAAGTCACGGCTGGAGGTGGCTTTTCGTAAAATAATGATGCTCCATCCACTCTTCGAATTTTTATTCCTACGCATGTTCGAAATATAAACTCTTTATAAATTATTTTTCCTAAAAATTCTAATTTACGTGAACTAATTTTCATGTGTAATTTTCACAGTTAGAAATGTTTAATCCTTAATTAGCAGTAGTATTATTAATTCACAATAGGCACGATATCCATTTTGTAGATTGCAGGAATTCAATACTCCCTTCCTGCGCAAACGTGCAGCGCTATTTCCACAATAAATATCAATTACTCCTGCTAGATTAGGACTGTTCGGGAAATGTTTCGGAAAAGTCTTGCGCATTGCCTTTCATACGCCATATTTCGGCAGTTCGTAACGCCCGACGCATGCGCTTAGTGTCGGAAACTATCGATCTCAGTTGTAGCATAAATAAATGAGGCAATATTATAGTGCTTCTTAATATGCTGTAGTAATATTAAATCGCTTGCTATAACAACAAATAAACAGCTGTCAGGCATATTATGTTTCTTGTAAAATTTATTTAAATATAAAATATAAATCTTATATTATTATACGGAAAATACTGACACTTTGACCTGATGATACTCTCTTAGTCACCATCTTACTAATTCATTTGAATAAACAAGTTATTAATTTAATACAACATGAATGAATGGTTTTAATTCGATGAATCATTTTTCACTTAAGGCTATACATAAAAAAAATCAGTGACAAACGATTTGCTAATTTTTGGGTTATTGAATTTTATATACTTAGCTTTATGTAAACCTAGCTGTAAAACCTGCCGCCCGGGACAACTTATCTTCAGCATTCATTATTAAACAGCTACACGCGTTGGTGATCATCTCGCAGCCATTTACGCATGTTGACAAATCATTTGTTATTTTTTGGGTTATTGAATTTTATACACTAGCTGTAAAATCTGACTTTGTTTGGGACAACTTACAGTATTCATTAGTAAACTGCTAGACGGCTTTGGTGATCATCCCACAACCCGATTATTAGACATATTCGTAAGTGATGTTTTTATGTTACATTATTCCGTTTAAGTACAAGTTGAAAGAAAAATTCAGTTTACATCACTGAAACATGCTTTGATGCTAGTTTTTTATATAACATCAATTTATTGATTAGAGATCCACTACTTGCTTTTAAATCCAACTTTGCAAATACTAACAAATGATCATAAAATAAGCAATTAGTATGCATCATACTTACAACACCTGCAAATCAAGACAGTTTACGATTCCATATATAGATATGCAAATTCGCATTTCAGATTTAAAAAATGAGCAATGGTCAAGTATACATAATAAGAAAATCAATATATCTTTTTCAAAGCTCTTTAGAAACGAAGATGAAACAGAGATAATAAACCATATAAAAATGAAAAACGAACTGAAAATTTTGAATCATAATCCCATACAAGTATTTCGTTTTGGATAGAAAATTAAGTAGCTACTGGCCAGAACCTCCCCACCAAATGTTTAAGAAAATTCTTTAATGCAGGCTCATTATTGTTGAGACATGCGATGCAAACGTCTGTTCCGCGGGTGATAGAAATTATTGGGGCTCGAAAAACTTTTTTATAGCGAAAAATGAACGGAAAAGAGTGAAGTGTGATATATTGTTGAAATCAGAGTGACATCTAGGGGAGAGGGGGGGCGCATCTAGACACGATTTTTCAAAATGTAATATATTTTTTGTTTTTTATTATGAGTTTGCTTTAAAACAATTTTCGAGTGAAACAATATATTCTTAACACTTTACTAGTAATATTAGAAGACAAAAAAATACCCATTTATATTTTTTGGGCAATTTGAAAAAAAGTTGCAAATGTCCACGTGCCCCAACGGTGGGTGCATATGGACTGAGGAAAGGGTCCATGTGGACAGCAGTATTAATTTTTAGATACATGTTTATTCATTTATATATTTTATTATCATTACAACAATATTAAAAGAAACGATTAAAGTTGCGTTACATAGTTATGTATTACAAAATAAACACGTAAAATTAAACTTTTTTAGAGAAATACCAAATTCGATAAAAGAAGAGATTCTAGCTGTTCCTTTTGTCTGTAAAAGATTTGGCAACTTTAAAACTACATCTTCCCTCTTAATCACACCTTTGTCGTTTGTTGTAGGAAATGAGAAAGTCCAGGTAGATGTGTGCTTTCGTAGAAACTCCATTTCATACTCCTCATCAACTTCATATGCACTTTTTATTTGTGCAACATAGTAAATCAATCTTTTTTTTGTTGCAAATTTAACGAGCACGTAATCATCTATCATCTTTGACTATGTCATCATCTAGAAGCCCTTCTTTAAAAACGTCCATGCTCTCGTCATCTAAAATTCCTTCATCTGCAATGTCATCATCATCTGAAATTTCTTCACCTGCAATGTCATCGTCATCGGTGGAATCCGTATTCTCTAGTTGAGAGAATTCATCTTCTGATGAACTTTCTTGAAATATAACCCGTTTTAAAGTTTTTTTCTTTTCTTTTTGTATTTTCAGTGTTTTCTTATTTTCTTTTTGCGTTTGTAAAGCACGTTCCTCTTTAATTTTTTCTATTTCTGGCGTGCTGGTAAAGATGCATGATTTTCCTTTCTTTCTGCCTGTTTTTTTTCTAGGTAAAGCCTTGGGAAATGGTCTTAGAACTTCGGGTGATACAGGCGTTACACGTGATGGTCCAGGTTGTGCAACTGGTATTTCAGTTGCAATTATGTTTGACGTAGTAGCGACCTCATTATTATTCAAATTTGAGTTTGGTATTGGTCCGTCGGTTACGTAAGAGCTTTCAAAATCAATATCAGTAAAAATTAAATCATTTAGCGGCCATAAACCTGATGCTTCAAATCCTTTAGTAATATTCTTTGGGGTAAAACACATAAGGAATGGTTCCTTTGATAGTAGAGGAATGTCGTATATTGAAATTGGTTTTCCCGGGTGAGTGACCATATGATTATGAAACGACGTTTTGAGCATAGATTTAAATGGACCGTAAACTCCCACATCCAATGGTTGGAGTTTATGAGAGCAGTGTGGGGGTAGTGAAAGCAAGACGATTCCATTCTCTTTGCAAAAACAAATAGCTGCAAGCGATATATGCGTCTTATGATTATCTATAAGTAATAAAATTGGTTTTTCCTTTGAAGGTAATATGTGGTCCTTGATATACTGTAAAACCTTCATGAAAAGTTCGGCCGTCATCCAGCCACTTTTATTAGCTAAAGCTAATGCTCCAACAGGTCCTCCGTTTACAAAATATTGTTTAGCATTCACTCTGGGGAAGACATATACAGGTGGAAGCGTGTTGCCATTTGCCGTTATTATTCCTACTAATGTTAGTAGTTGACCACGCTTCGCTGAAACAATCTAACCAACCTGCTTTTTGCCGTTTTGTGACAATACCTTTGGGCAAGGCAAAACTGTGCTTATTCCTGTTTCATCTAAATTTATTATACGGTTTGATTCCAATTTGTGTGATTCTAAAACTTTTTTATAACTCTTAAAAAAAGTAGAAACATTCTCTTTATTGAATGAAGTGACTCGAGCAAGACTAGTATTTTCCGGCTTTCTCAATGATATGTTTTTGTTTCTTTTCATAAAAGATTTCATCCAGTCAATTCCTGCTTGCTTCTCATCATGCCATTTGGCGGGAAAGTTTTCATTTAAACTGACAGCATACTCATAAGCAAGTGTTCTAGTTTGACGGTAAGTTAAACCATAATGAATAGACGAGCATTTGAGTAAATATGTCCTACTTTTCCTATTGTGCTGTGAAAACTTGATTACTGGCATATTTAGATTTAGTTTGTACCTCCGCTTATCCGAATCCTTTCCTCTATTTCTTTCCTTCTGTAATCGTTTATGTAACATTGACTTCTTGAAATTAAACTCTGCAGCTGCAGCTCGAATCGACATTTTTCCATTTTTTATTTCTGCTAATTCTCTCGTAACACTGGCTTCATTAATATCGGCTCTATTAGTTTTGCGTTTGTAAGTTCTCACCATTCTAAAAGAAAAAAGTATAACAGCACTAAATATACAGACTATACGGGGCACATGTGGACAGTCCACATGTGCCCCATATTTACGTGTCCACATGCGCCCCAAGCTGCGATTTTAGGTTATGTAACCAGTAACAAATAAACAGTAAATCTTAATAGTAAAACAAAGATATCACATTGTAACTAAGTAGTATCTACAAAAGATAATTGTGTAACATATAAGAAATTACATTGTACTTACTTGAAAAACTGAATTTTATGAGTATTGAAAGATTTAGTTTACACACGCAAAAACATATTTTAGTCACTAAATGCAGACGTGTTAAACTCCGAGATTTCAAATTACAATATGTATACTAGTATAACCAGAGACATCTGTCAGATTGTTTTCGATTTTTTAAACTTATGAATAACCGCCAAATTTGAACTGTCCATATGCACCCACTGTAAACATGCGCCCCCCTCTCCCCTACTTTATAATGGTACAATAAAAATGGATAATATGTAGAAAAATGAAGTCTATCTTCCAAAATTCACTAAACGTCATTCAATCTGACTAAAACCTTTTCGGTACATGTACGGTACCAATATTACACTTTTTTTACACATTTAAAAAAAAAACTTTTTCGTGTTCCTGGGATCTCAAAAGGTAAAATCTGGGCTTATCTATATTTTCAATTTTAAACCAATTGTATTAACCTCTCTATTTTTATGGATGGGGAGGTTAAGATGTATTTTTACAATTAGTTTGTAACTCTGGTAGGTCTAGTTTAAGTCTGGGATACACGATGGCCATGCCACAGGACCGTAACGTCCAATTCATAGTTATGGTGTTAAGTGTTATTTAAAACCTTTCGTACTTTAAGTGCACTGCATTAAGGGGGACTCATCCTGTTAAAACAACATACGACCACACGTTGCCAAAGACACATCTTCCAAGAGTTCAAGTAATGTATTTTCGAAAAACTCGCCTCTGTTGAACGAGTAGAAAATATAACAGGACCCAATAAAATGTCTGCCAGCAATCCCTTATAAACTTTGAATCATCTGTCACTAGTACACATCCGCAAATTGTGGATTGTTCAGAAGAAACCATCGACACCAGTTGATTCGTCGCTGAAAATCTTCAGAAAACAAACACTGCACGCGTGACATAGATGCAACTGTTGTTCTCGCAAAATTCGATGAATTGTTAAATTGGAAATTCCAAACCGGGTAGCAATGGCGCGCGTACTAATGCTTGATTTTTGTCCACAATTCATAAAACGTCTTCTTCTAGGTTCAAAACTCTGCGAGTGCATGGTCTACGGCATTACGTCTTCGAGGAAGTGAATATCCAGTGTCGAATATCCTGCAATAGCGTCATAAAAGTTCTTGCGTCGGGTATGCGGCGGCAGTTAGAAAATCGTTAGCGATACAATAGGGGACACGCGAATGTCAGTTTTACACCCAAAAGTGTTTTTATCACAGAGTTTGTTTGAAAATGTATAAGTATATCATAATATAAATTGTTTACACATCCAATAATTAATAACCAATAATTGAAATTTAAATTATTATTTTAATCTTTACGAGGAATTGGCGAGTTTTGACGAGTTTATCCGACCCGCGCGTGACGTATTTATTTCATTTTGTGTGTCCATATTTACTAGTTGTTTTAATCAAGTGTGAACTTTTGTGAAAATTATAAGGTGTTTCGAAGAATATATACATTAGATAAAACAACAATTATTAATTTAGAAGCATTTTTTAAACATTATAATGGCGGAAAGCGATTTTGTGAAAGCACAAAGTGATAATCTACCCATTGTTGATTCGTTTATGTTGATGGAGTTCATTCACTCAAATGATTGCTTTAATGCCGAAGAAATTCGAGGAGTTAAGTTATTTCATTAGAGATTTATCCATCTTAAAAATAAAAAATTACACATATTTACGACCTAATAAACATTAAAAAGACTTTAGTTTATCACGACATGCACGGTCCGTCAAACGTAAATATATGACATGACGTTATGACTGGCATGTCAACCGTCAAAATAGTGACGTCACGTCCATTTATCCCGCGCAGGTAAAATTTCACTCTTTCAAATTCAATTTTATGCCAAATTCAACATATTTCAATGAAACTAATAAATAATCGAAATTGTTGTTTTATTAAAAATAGAATTTTATTTTATTGATATTAAAATTTGTGCGTGTCTCTTATTGCTCCACATGAGAGCTGTTTGTTCTGGCTTCACGTAAATAACTAACTGTGAAATTCACGTACTGTAGATCCCGATATTTTTCTCTTGGACTTCACTAATACCATTTAACGAAAAACTGCACTATCTGACTTATCAATAAAATAAATAAACACTAATCGCCCATATCGAGCGTTGGAAATTGTAACGTTGCAAGTTTTCAATGTATAAAAGAGCTAATATTTTATTTCGGTTATTTGGCACAGTAGAAGAAAGTGTTCAATAGAAAAGTTACTCCGTATAATGAGCACAACCATTATGTAAAAGGAATACCACCAATTAGCAAACACCCTGTATGTGTTACCAGTCAATGAAAAATGGGACAATTTGCACAGAAAAACTATTTTATTAACAAAGCAACGTTTTGTCAACTTCTTAGGCACCCTGAAAATTTCCCAAATAAAAAATATAGAGTGTAATTTATACAAACTCTCGCTTTTTATTGCTACATATTTTAAAAACATACCAAATGATAATTTAATTTAAACATAGTAATGTTTACAAAAGAGAAAATTTAAAATACAATTAAGTAAATATATTTATTGCGTTTCTCAATTGCTTTGACTAAATAAACTCTTAAGAAGAAGTGTAAGGAGATACACTGTACCTAATGTCTTCATTATTTTCACTGTGCTTTCGGTATTTTCATTATTATTTGCATGCAATTGCATTGCGCCCATTACCAATTATTGCATGAGTTTAAAATTATATTTATTGTCGTGTTTATTACTACTGTGATATTTTCATTACATTTATTGCCTGTTTCATTAACTTCGCTATTCTCTCTATTATATTTTGTCATTATCGTTAAAATTACTTTTTTAGTTATTTTTATACATTTTTATTAATCATAGAACTTCCTTCTTAAGAAGACCTTCTCACTCGGAGTGTATTTTGCATTCTTTTTCGGTTGTTTTCAGTGCATTCATTGCCAGTCTTACTGTTATCATCATTTTCATTAAATCCATCCCATTATACTATAGCAATAAATTCGTTGCAAATATAGTTAAAGAACAGTGTGTTTCATTTCAACATTTGTAAATTTTCTTAAGTTTAACAGGTCAGTTCATGTGTGGAGTAAGGTGTTCACGAAAGTTTGTTACAGAAATAAATCGAAAATATACATTCTGTATCCTCTGTAACTTGCTTTTATTTTGCAACCTAAGGAAATAATAGTAAAGAACACATCAATATTCAGTTTTAGGATAAATTAAGGATTTCACTATTTTGAATGTTAACTCTGTTGTTAGCATCATAAAGCTTAAATTAGATTTTAAATATTAGATTTGTGATGTGTTCGATAAAGTTAATAATTTTTTGTTTGCTTATGGTTACAGTATATAATATTTTTTATAGGATTTCTCAAACAGCGGAAAAATAATGTATGAAAAAGCAAAATACAATATATCTAAGAAAATATTAATTTGAAATCTTTGCATTCTTTAGATAACCTACTTCTGGTTATGCTAGAAACTAAGAAGTCCTAAAATGAATTTCTTTACAAAATAACTATCCATTCAATCAATAATGAAAAACCGCCGCCTAAGGAATATCGTGCCGATATCGTCTACACAGAAAGAAATCATTTTTACAAATTTTATACATTGTGAAATAAGGTCTTGTTGCATTTTGTTAAACAATTGTAAAATTTTAAAGAAGGGCGTTATACAGTCTTCTAAACTTTAATTATGCATAATTCGTATACGTTTTACCTTCCCCACAATAAAATTGTGGGAGGTTACTAAAATTGGTCCAAAATTGCAAATTGAGATAATATCAAATCTTTGCATTTTGAGGTCTCAGGAATCCACAAAAGTGATTTTTGAAAAATGTCTGTGCGTGTGTGTGTGCGCGCGTGTGTATGTATGTATGTTAGCACGATAGCGGCGAAACTACTAAACGGATTTGGATGAAACTTTGCATGAGGGTTTTTTTAGTGCTCCAGAAGATTTGAAAAGGTTTTGGTTGATATAGACTACGTTTAGTGCCGTTTTGGCACAACAAGTTGTTTATTTTATGATTACTCACAATTTGTAGTCGAACCATTGAAAAGCAGTAAAAATTCCGATTTCAACGATATATCACAATTGCACCCTCTCGATTTGGTTTCCATGAAAAAAAAAAATAACTGGGCCCAAAGTAAGTTTTTTGCCCAAAACTATTAACAGTCTGAGAAAATTGAATCCATTTCCGACAATCACAACTTAAAAAACATTTACATAATCTAAAAACCAAACCAAGTGCAATACCAACCTAAAAATTTTCGACAACTGTTAAAAAATAAAATCCCCCAGTAAGCATAAAACCAGAATTTTTGACAGTTGTCAGTTTGAGAGAATTAGAACTAACAAATAAATAAATACCTATTATTTCTGCTTACATCATTGTTAAAAAATATTATTTTGGGTATTCAGCAGATAACTTTCAAAGAAAACATTCGTTTCTTTCATATACCATTGGTGCAAGTCTGACCAAAAAAGAAAGATCGACAAGACTCCCCCTACGGTGACTTGAATTATGTATCGACCCCCCATTTAAATTATAAGGGGACGACTATGTTTCCCAGCATCAGCAGTTGTAACCTGATACTTAGAAGATAAGGCGCTGTGCCTTCTTTCCTATTTTGCATTGTTTTAGATTCAGTCTGTAACTAGCTTTCTTAGATTAAATACATACATTGTACTTAAAACATTTTTATAAAAAATAAATTTTTGAATTTAATAATTTTTTAAAAAGAGACTTTTGGGTGTCGAAATCGTTAGTGGCGCAGTCGGTCTAAGGATTATCGAAATTATCGTGTATCGAACAGATAATTTTCGTTTCAACGATTAATCGATTATCGGACAAAAAAGTGAAAAATTCGCGAAAGTGCCTAAAACAGAGTGGCTCCTCGAACATTAGGAAACCCAGTTTATCGCAAACCTGTGCAAGACTCTTTCAACAATAATTCACGAGAATTGGAACTACATCGTCCCATTCTGCAAGGAACTCGTAATTTGGAGAAGACAAAATCGCTCATCCATTTGAGGGCTCCTTATAGTTAGTGAAAAACGATGCTCAAAGTCACAATAATATTAATGTAAGTACAGTTTGATGTCACTCGAAAAACTTTTTGAAAACTTAAGCTTATCACCTTTAACCGACTCAGACGTAGAAGATAACAATTCTCTTTTGCCTTCTAGTTCCTCACATAAACCAGAAAATAACATTCAATATTCTAGTGAAATAAGTAATTTAGAAGTTAATTTAACCTTAAATAATACGAAAATGACTCAGTTCAAACCAGAGTATTTAAAATGCGTTCCGCAATTTGACGGAAATCCGAACGAATTAAATAGATATTTAAGTATTTGTGATAGCATTATATCAGAATTTTACGACACAGCTCACCCTGATAGTTTTCATAACGTGTTTTTATTAAACTCGCTAATAGGCAAATTAACAGATAACGCTAAATTAGTTGTTAATATACAGAGTGTTACTACTTGGCAAGAACTAAAAGACACTTTATATAGAAACTTTGCAGATCAACGCGACGAAGCTTGTCTAAATAGAGATTTAGTTTTGCTAAAACAGCTTCCAAGCGAAAAACCGCAACAATTTTACGACCGTTGCTTACAATTATTAAATTTAATATGTTCATATGTAGACATTCATGAAAAAGAAGCAGAAGCCAAAGTATTAAAACGAGCTCTCTATAACAATCTTACTCTAAAAACATTCTTGTCAGGGCTAAAAGAACCTCTAGGCACAACTATTCGTTGCATGCGCCCCAAAGACATGAAAGAGGCGATGCAATTTATTACTCAAGAAGATAATACGCACTATTATCAAAATTTGACTAACAAAAATTTCGTACAACAGGCTCCTGTACAACCAAGACCAATATTCCCAACCATTCATCAACAAAATTCAATGCATAACTTTAATAGACCAGTAAATAATTTCAGCAGACCAATGAACCATTTCCCCAGAAACCCTTTCAATGGCCAAATGCCCTCATTCAATTATCAAACTCAGAGTAATCAATTTCGTCAACAAAATAGTTTCCCATCTCAACCGATTCAATTTCACCCTAGAGTGAACAATCCACAGCAGAGATTTTTCACAAATTCGCAAATATTCAGGAACCAAAACCAAAACGTTTTCAGGCCAAATCCATACAAAAATCTGCCTAACCCCACTCCTATGAGTATATCAACGAGGCAAACTTCGAATAATTTCCGACCTCAACCGGGACCATCGACCTCAAATCAATATCGCCCCCCTCAAAGAAATTTCGCTTCCCATGAACTTCATAACACTGAAGTAAACGAAATTGAACCAACCTCTAGCGGTGTTTACGAATACGACAACCAAAACCTTCCTGAAACTTACGGAGACGTAAACGAGGCATATTACCAAGATAATATTAATTTTCAGCAAGATAATATAAATTTTCAGCAAGATAATATAAACCTTCAGCAAGAAAATGTAAATTTTCAGCAAGACCCACCGGTCGACGATCAAACGTAAACCCTGAAATTATCTCAATCAATGCCACCAATTCTAATGAATTACCCTATATTATACTACCTGAACATAACCTAAAATTTTTAATCGACTCGGGTTCAACGAAATCATTTATCGACCCTAATCTTGCTCATAAATTATACCCTAACTGTATTCAAAATGATCCATTTATAGTCTCTACCGTTTTTCAAAAATCCGCTCACAAAGAAAGTGCATTAATACCATCTTCAAAACTATTTAATTTACCACAACCAACAAGTTTAAAATTCTTTTTATTTAGATTTCATAATAGTTTTCACGGATTAATCGGATTGGATAATTTAAAAATACTTCAGGCTAGCTTAAACTTCGACAAAGGATTATTGATAACGCCGTATACAAAAATTACCTTATCTTACTATAAAACAAAAAACGAATTAAATTTAATATCAATCGCACCTCGCAGCGAACAAGTAATAAAAATAAAAACGTCTCTAGAAAATGGAGAAATAATAATTCCTTATCAAAAAATTCACAATTGTGAGATACCAGAATGTTTAGCCACCGCCAACAATGGCGAAGCTATTATTACAATATTAAATAATACGGTCAATCCCATCACTCTAGACTTTTCCGAACCTATAGTAGTTGAGAGATTCGAAAAAAAATCAATTCATGAAATAAACTTAAACAATTTTGATGAAACACCAAAATCATACTTAAGCCTATCTAACATTCGTACCGACCATCTAAACCCGGAAGAAAAAAGTAAAATTGAAAATTTATGTAAAGAATATTCAGACATTTTCTATCAAGAAAACACTAAATTAACTTTTTCTAATCAAATTAAACATAAAATTAATACGACGGACGAAGTACCGATATATACGAAAACATATCGTTACCCGTTCATCCACAAAAAGGAAGTAGAAAACCAAATGAAAAAAATGTTAGATCAAAATATAATAAGGCCTAGCAATTCACCGTGGTCATCACCTATTTGGGTGGTGCCCAAAAAACCCGATGCTTCGGGAATACAGAAGTGGCGTGTAGTGGTGGACTACCGCAAACTGAATGAAAAGACGGTCGACGACAGATACCCACTTCCCAATATTACCGATTTATTGGACAAGTTAGGTAAATGTCAATACTTTACCACCTTGGATTTGGCTAGTGGTTTTCATCAGATAGAGATGAACGAAAGCGACATAGCCAAAACAGCTTTTAACACAGAAAACGGGCATTACGAGTATTTAAGAATGCCTTTTGGCCTAAAAAACGCGCCCGCGACGTTTCAGCGAATTATGGACAATATTCTTCGTGGTATACAAAACGAAAAATGCTTAGTTTACTTAGACGACATAATAATTTTTTCTACGTCACTTCAGGAACATATAGAAAGGTTAAGATCAGTTTTTGATAGACTTAGACAATCAAATTTCAAAATTCAGTTAGACAAGTCAGAATTTTTACGCAAGGAAGTGGCCTACCTAGGCCACATTGTTACACCGAACGGGGTTAAGCCAAACCCTGATAAAATAAAAGCTATAAAAAATTACCCAGTCCCTAAGACAACTAAACAAATTAAAGGCTTTTTGGGACTATTGGGTTATTATAGGAGATTTATAAATAATTTCGCCAAAATTACCAAACCGATGACGAAATGCTTAAAGAAAAATGCAAAAATCACCCACGACGAAGAATTCTTATCTTGTTTTGAAGTTTGTAAAAATTTGTTGATTAACGAGCCTATCCTACAATACCCCGATTTCACAAAACCGTTCAATTTAACCACTGATGCGAGCAATGTGGCCGTTGGCGCCATTTTGTCCCAGGGCCAAATTGGGAAAGACTTACCCGTCGCGTACGCGTCTCGAACTTTGAATGATTCCGAGCAAAATTATAGCGTAATAGAAAGGGAACTTTTGGCTATCGTTTGGGCTACTAAATACTTCCGGCCATACCTTTTTGGACGGAAATTTAACATAATAACTGACCATAAACCCCTACAGTGGCTATTCTCGTTAAAAGAGCCAAATTCTAAATTAATAAGATGGCGTTTCAAGTTGGAACAAATTAAAGGCTTTTTGGGACTATTGGGTTATTATAGGAGATTTATAAATAATTTCGCCAAAATTACCAAACCGATGACGAAATGCTTAAAGAAAAATGCAAAAATCACCCACGACGAAGAATTCTTATCTTGTTTTGAAGTTTGTAAAAATTTGTTGATTAACGAGCCTATCCTACAATACCCCGATTTCACAAAACCGTTCAATTTAACCACTGATGCGAGCAATGTGGCCGTTGGCGCCATTTTGTCCCAGGGCCAAATTGGGAAAGACTTACCCGTCGCGTACGCGTCTCGAACTTTGAATGATTCCGAGCAAAATTATAGCGTAATAGAAAGGAAACTTTTGGCTATCGTTTGGGCTACTAAATACTTCCGGCCATACATTTTTGGACGGAAATTTAACATAATAACTGACCATAAACCCCTACAGTGGCTATTCTCGTTAAAAGAGCCAAATTCTAAATTAATAAGATGGCGTTTCAAGTTGGAAGAATTCGACTACAATATCATATATAAAAAGGGTAAATTAAATACGAACGCAGACGCGTTATCCCGCATAGAATTACACGCAAAAGAGACGAGTGATATATTTGAATATATTGACAAGTTTAATGAGCAAATCGGCGCTAGCACTTCAGCTCAACCCTCGGAATCCCCAGAACCCGCGGAACCTCCAGATCCGGAAATCGACAATATTTCCACTCGGGTACTACCAGATGAACACAGATTAGAGACTGATAACCCCGAGGACGATAACGATAATGATAATATTACTGTACACACAAATGCCGAGCACCATCCCATAGCAGAAATTCCCATCGTGGAAACACCCGTTAATTACGGACAAAATCAAATAATTATTAAATCGGTTCTACATTCCCCTGCTAGACCAAAACTGACGATATTATTCAATAAAAAGCAACGCCTAGATTGTCAAATATCTCAAAATCAATTCGAGCAAGATATAATCAACTTTTTCAAAAACTATGTAGTGCCAAAAACACCTTATCATTTATATTTTGAAGACCCTGATATGTATGAACCATTTTGTGAAGTTATACGTAAGAACTTTAAATGGCCGTACCTAAAATTAAAAAATTGTAAACTAAAATTAATCGATGTCAGTAATAAGGACGATGTTCAGGAAATAATAAAAAATTATCACGAAAGCAAAAGCAACCATCGTGGTATAAATGAAACCGAGCAACAAATCAGGAAGCGATATTATTGGCCCGAAATGAAAAATTCAATTCAAACATATATAAACGACTGTGAAATTTGTCAACAAGGAAAATACGAAAGGCATCCCGTAAGAATGAAAATGAATATTACACCAACCCCGGTTCAACCTTTTGAAATTATTCATATAGACGCTTTTACCTTAGAACAAACCAAATTTTTGACTATCATAGATACATTTTCGAAATATGCACAGGCATACAAATTAATGTCACTATGTTCTACCGAAATCGTAAACAATTTAATAACATTTTTCTCTCATCATGGCGTTCCAAAACAAATTATCGTTGATAACGGTTCAGAATTTAAAAATTCAGTTATTACCGAACTTCTTAACTTGCACAAAATAAAATTGCATTTTTGTTCACCCAATCACCCTCAATCTAATGGTCCCATAGAGAGATTACACTCAACATTAATAGAGCATGTACGGTTACTAAATACTAGAGGATTTTTAAAAACTCCAGTACACATGAAAATGATTTATGCAATACTAGCGTATAACCACTCGATTCATTCGACAACAAAGTTAAAACCAATAGACATCATTAAAGGACACATAAATAATGAAAATCCATTCGATATGGACATTGAAAAGATACTCGTTAACGATTATATTAACGAACATAAAGAAAGGACTAAATTAATGTACTCAAAAATAAATGAAAACCTTATAGAAAATAAAGAAAAAACTATAGAGAAACTAAATCAAAATCGCGATGATCCAAAATTATTTCAGTCTAAATCAACCACTTATATTAAAAAACATAAAAGGCAAAAGACCGCGAATAAATTTCATAAACCAACGGTAATAAAAACGGTAGACAAAAATTCAAAAACCGTATCGACCGAAAACAAAATCCACATGGATAACTTAAAAAGACCACTAAAGAAAACTTACGATTTTAAATAACTAAACTGTTATATTTCAGATTTCCCCTTGTACTCGGATTACAAGAGAGAATAACAATCAAAAGCTTAGAAAACAACCCCGGATTAATACCACTTAAACTAGGACTGGCAAAGGTACAAGAATATAGTCACACCTTGATCCATTACTATGATTTAAACCCAATTATCACCGAAATTAATAAGCTACATGAACAATCAGAAAATCTTATGCATAGCATTAATTTGAATAAAAATTACTCCCAAGATACATCAAACTATGTTAAAATATTAAAGTTGACGGAAGAAAAGGTCGAAATCAAGTTAAAAGAAATTCTTCCGCATCCCCAAAGAACCAAAAGAGGTTTAATAAACGGTCTAGGTTCTATTTTTAAATCAATATCTGGTAATTTGGATGCCACCGACGGAGAACGGTATGACAATCTCATTAGGCAAATTCAAAATAACCAAAATAAATTGGCTGCAAGCATTACAAAACAAAACTCAATCTCTATAGACATAATTAATAAATTTAATTTAACCATTCAACAAATATCTCATAATGAAAAAGTATTACAATCAGAAATCGAACGGATTGCCGCCATTGCTGAACGAGACTTAAAACGCAAAACTACTAACTTCATGAAAGACATTTTAAATCAAATTATAAATATGTATGAAATAATTAACTCTATTCTCCAAGATATAGAAAATTCAATTACGTTCACCAGATTAAATATCATGCACCCAAGTATAATAAAAACTGTCGATCTGTTCAAAGAACTATTAAAATTGGAAAAAAATATACAACCGGGACAATTGCCCTTTGAAATAACACTAGAAAATACCCTACTAATAGAAAAATTAATAGAAATTGAATGTTATATCCTTAATAATAAAATCACCTACTTACTTCGTTTACCAATCATGTACCCTGAAACCTTTAATTATTATCACCTGTACCCAATTCCTGTGTATAGTCAGAGTCAATTCAAGGCAATAATTCCAAATAATAGATATTTGCTAAAAGACAAATTGTACTTTACATTCGAAAGTGACATATGCACCAAAATGGCACCACAATATTATGCTTGTAAGAAACTTGACATAAAAGAAATCGACGAAGACAGCCCTTGTGAAATACAACTCCTGGATATGAAGAACACCGCAAGCTGTCAAAGAACCCAGATCAAAACTACAAGAGCAGTAATCAAGCAACTAGAAGAATCGACACAATGGATTGGTATATTTCCCAGCAAGCAGGCAATCACCATGAAATGTAAACAACAAGAAGAGGTCCAAAAGTTAATTGGTACCTATTTAATCAACATCCCAATAGGGTGCGAAATAATTAGCACCCGAGAGAAGATCAGCAATAAACAGCAAGCCATAAATCAAAACGAGCCGATATTTTTCCCAGAACTAGACCAAGAGGAAAATCCTACACCAAACCAAAACTTTACCATCCACTTAGAGAATATCAACCTAGACGAACTACAGGATATTCAAAAACAAATAATTGAAAATCAACCCCAAATATCTTATGACGAAATTGGAATCTCCAATATTCCCAGTACATGGACAGTACTCCTCTATGTTATGGTTATTTTAATCATCTCATATTTTTCATATAAAAAATGTATATTAGCCAGACGAAGGAAACATAATGAAGACATCGAGGGAAATCGACCAGAAGCCATCCCACCAAACGTTCAACTTCCTCGCTGCACTCCGTAGTTGAATCTTCGAGGGGAGGAATTATGTATCGACCCCCCATTTAAATTATAAGGGGACGACTATGTTTCCCAGCATCAGCAGTTGTAACCTGATACTTAGAAGATAAGGCGCTGTGCCTTCTTTCCTATTTTGCATTGTTTTAGATTCAGTCTGTAACTAGCTTTCTTAGATTAAATACATACATTGTACTTAAAACATTTTTATAAAAAATAAATTTTTGAATTTAATAATTTTTTAAAAAGAGACTTTTGGGTGTCGAAATCGTTAGTCTTGTCGACTTCTTTCATACACCTACCATATCTAAGATTCAGCATGAAAAGCAATAAAACAACCACTCTTTCTATATATTGATGATTCAAGTCTGATCATGCTAATATATATAATATTAAGCATCTCTAGCCCTACCTAGAGGATACTGTAATATGTTGCAACCCCTTAAAAATTTAAGGTTATGTTGGTTACTAAAAAGTAGGCAGACTTCAACAGATCGAATGTCAGAATGAATGTAGTGTATTTGCACCTACTCGAAAAAGAACCTACCAGAAGATTCCAAAGTGACATCTGGAATTATCGAGAGAATGGTGGCGTCATCACAGAACAATCGAGATCTGTCATTTTTAGGTATAAAAGACCGATCGCATTCTCGGCGAGTAGTTCAGAAAGTTCAGAAAGTTCAGAAAGTATAGAAAGTGAGGTTAAGACTTCCAAGATAAACAAAGTGATAAACATTGTGATTTTAGTCAGTAAAGTGTGTTAGTGGACATCTCTTGTTATAATTTTTGGAACCCACGGATTTGCAAGGGGTAGTTTCCTAAGGGTGGAAACACGTGACAAATTGGTGTCAGAAAGCGGAATTTTATGACAAGAGGAGCTCTGAAGTTGTGCTGGAGTGTTCGAGAAGTATTCTCGAGGTTTAGTGCTAACACAGGACTAATTTACTGGACATTGTTCGAGGGTTATTTTCGGACAGAAAAATAGTGTTAAGTGCATTTTTGAGACGTTGTAGAACATTTTATTAGGACACTAGTGTAATAATTAAATCCTTTAAACTGAGTAGTGATAGAGACACTGAAAAAGACTCATTTTTTGTGTTAGTGCGTGGAAATTACTAGAACTTTTCTATTTGGACAT
The DNA here is from genome assembly GCA_936432065.2 of Rutpela maculata. Lineage (NCBI taxonomy): Eukaryota > Metazoa > Arthropoda > Insecta > Coleoptera > Cerambycidae > Rutpela > Rutpela maculata. The sequence continues at coordinate 124,485,564 of OW386285.2, forward strand.
TAGTGGAGATTATTAAATTCTCTGAACTGGATAGTGACAAAAGACTCTGGATAAGACTTTTTTTCGTGTTATTTCGAGATTTGTCTGGGAAGTTCCATTACCGATATTGACGTGACAGTTAAATTTATTTTATTTTAATTTCATCGTATGCCCGTAACAACAAGAAGTATGGCATCCGATAAACAAATACAGGACTTATTCGAACAATTCCAAAAAATGATGGCGCAGCAACGGCAGGAAGACAAAGAAGAACAGGAGAAAAAACGTCAGGAAGAAAAAGAAGAGCAAGAAAGAAAACGCCAGGAGGAAGAAAAACGGCGTCAAGAAGAAAGGAACGAATTAAAGAAAATGATGGAAGATCAGGAAACAAGACGTCAGAAAGAAAAAGAGGATGAAGAAAGAAGACGTCAGAAAGAAAAAGAGGATGAAGAAACAAGACGTCAGAAAGAAAAAGGGGATGAAGAAACAAGACGTCAGAAAGAAAAAGAGGAACAAGAAAGACGACGTCAAGAGGAGAAAGAGGAACAAGAAAGACGACGCCAAGAGGAAAAAGAGGAACAAGAAAGACGCCAAGAAGAATTAAGGAAAATTCTGAATGAACAAATGAAAATGCAGCAGGACGCGATCATTTCTGCCAACGAAGAATTAAAGAGTCAAGTCAAAGAAGAGATAAACAAGGTAGAAGAAAAAGTAGGTGAAGTCGAGACAGAGGTCAGTCAAGTAAAAGGAGAAGTAACTGAAGTTAAAGAGAAAGTAAACAAGTTCGAAGAAGAAGTCAAAGGAGAAATAGACCGGCTTAAACGACAGTTGAGAGATAGAGGAAGCCAGCAGGTGGTATCATCGGGTCAGCGACTAAAACCTCCTTCTTTTGACGGCCAAAGTTCCTGGACGACGTACAAGAGGCAGTTTGAGGCAGCAGCATGTGCGAACAACTGGGATAATGAAGAAAAGGCCATGGCATTAGTTCTGGCGTTAAGGGGCCAGGCCTCAGAGTTGCTTCAGACTATCCCAGTGGACAAACAAAGGGACTTCAAAGTCTTGGAAGCCGCATTGGACTTAAGATATGGCGACCAACATCTCGCCCAAGTATACCAGGCCCAGCTAAAATCACGAACACAAAAGGCTGGAGAAAGTTTACAAGAATTTGAAGCTGCGATAGAGAGACTGGCACACACCTGGCGTATCCGAGTGCACCTAGAGAATTTCAGGAACAATTAGCCGTAGGGGCCTTTTTAGATGGCATAAGGGACGAAGAGGTCAGGCGAGTTCTGAGGCTGACAAGACACCAAAGTAGTAGCGAAGCTTTGGTGCGTGCACTTGAAGTAGAAGCCGCCTACAGAGATACTCCAAGGTCGAGAGTGCGAGCTGTGACTCTCGAAGAATCGCAACCAGAAATGAATCAGAACCCTATGTTGACTGAGATGCAGAAAATGTTTTCCAAACTATTCGATAAATTGGATGGCCTAGGAAAGCAGGATAAACAGCAAAATAAAGGAAAGCCGAGTGGTGGTATTAAATGTTACAACTGCGGCAAGGTGGGCCATATGAAACGAGACTGTCGACAGCAGAACTCGGAGAGTCGAGTAAATGCTGTGAATGTTGAAGAAAAGCAGGAAAACTAGAGATAGCCAGCACCAAGGGGGCTGTGCTGGCTAGGGAATGCGGTGCCCCCAGAGAAATAAAGATTTCCCAGCTCCAAAGAATTCCAAGTAGTCTGTTGTTGCAAGGATATGTGAATGGAAGAAAATGCGTGTTTACGATTGACATCGGTGCTACGTCATCAATAGTGCGGCCAGGGTTTATATCAGGCTTGCAGATTAACAAGAAGCAAAATGGAGTAATTATTCGGACAGCCACGGGGGACAGGGCTGCGGTCCATGGAGAGGTCAGCTTGGAACTGCAGGTTGGACGGTTGAGGTTCAATTACAAGGTCATTGTGGCTGACATTATGGATGATTTCATTTTGGGTCTAGACATCATGGGAGAGCAGGGATTCATTGTTGACGTAGGGGAGCGAGTCTTAAAAATTGGAAATGAGGAATTTATTCTGGCAACCGCAGACGACCAATTCCATAAAGCGAGATTGTTAACAACACAGACGATCAAGATTCCTGCTCATTCAGAACAAATGATCGATGCTGCCGTAGAAGGAAATCCTGGAGGGTACCGTGTTGGCCTAGTTGAAGATGACGAATCGATTAAGTCCCTACCCAATATTATTGTGGCGAGAACTTTAACCCGGACTAAAGACAAAATCCCAATTAGAGTCGTTAATTTAAATTCCCACTCGGTGACAATTAAGGAAGGCAAACCGATTGGCTCCTATGAACCGGTCACATGGGTAGCGAGGTGCGAGGAAGAAACAGAGGGAAGTTCATCTATGAAAATAGACCAGGAAGTTTTGACCTTGTTGAGTACCCAGTTGGAGCATTTATCTGAGGATGAACGAAGGGAGGCAATCAAGTTCCTGGAAAAGGAAAGTTCAGTATTTGCCAAGAATACAGAGGCCCTTACAAAAACAGACATAGTCCAGCATCGGATAAATACTGGCGACTCACCAGCTATTCGACAACCACCTAGGAGGCTTCCATTAGCGAAACAAGAGGATGCCTCGGCAATGATAAACAAGATGCTGCAAGACGGAGTCATTGAGGAGTCAACGAGTCCCTGGTCATCGCCAGTAGTTTTGGTTGCCAAGAAGGACGGAACATTAAGATTTTGTGTCGATTATCGAAAATTAAATGATGTCACGAAGAAAGACCATTACCACGAATTGACGACACGTTAAGCACGTTGGCAGGCTCACGATGGTTTTCTACGTTAGACCTTAGGAGTGGATACTGGCAAGTGGGGCTTCATCCTGATGATAAGGAGAAGACAGCGTTTTCAGCAGGCAGTGGTCTTTATCAATTTACTGTGATGCCTTTTGGACTTTGCAATGCGCCAGCTACCTTTGAAAGACTGATGGAGTTCGTGCTGCGAGGGCTAACCTGGAGGACGTGCCTGGTTTACCTTGACGACGTGCTTGTTATGGGACAGGACTTTACAGAACATTTGAAAAATCAAGAAGTATTTGGGCGAGTCAGGAATGCCCACCTGAAGTTGAACCCGAAGAAGTGCCTGCTATTCCAGAAAGAAGTCAAATTTCTTGGTCACGTGGTGTCTTCGGATGGAATACAAACAGACCCCGACAAAATTTCTGCTGTACGAGATTGGCCAAGACCATCTAACGTTCATGAAGTACGGAGCTTCCTTGGCCTCTGCACTTATTACAGGCGCTTTGTGGAAGGGTTTGCAGAAATTGCGAAACCATTACACCGGCTGACAGAAGAGAAAGTGCAGTACCAATGGACACCGGAATGTGAAACGGCATGGAGAAAATTGAAGGCAGCTGTATGCACTGGTCCTGTGCTAGCGTACCCACAACGGGAAGGACTTTTTATTTTAGACACTGATGCCAGCAATTCTTCGGTCGGATCTGTGCTGTCTCAAATCCAGAATGGGCAGGAAAGAGTGATCGAGTACTTCAGCAAGGTGCTGTCCAAACCAGAAAGAAATTATTGTGTAACCCGGAAAGAGTTACTGGCCATCGTAAAATCAGTGGACCATTTTCATAAATATCTTTATGGAAGACATTTCAAGATTCGGACCGACCATGCTGCATTAAAATGGCTGTTGCAGTTGAAAACCCCTGAAGGTCAACTGGCTCGTTGGATAGAACGGTTGCAACAGTATGATTTCAAAATAGAACATCGACCTGGAAGATCTCATAAGAACGCAGACGCTTTATCTAGAAGACCATGCAAGGAAGATTGCAAGCACTGCCGCCACGTTGAGAAATTGCAGGGTACGGTGGCCGTCAACACTATTAAAATAGAGGTTCCGGACGATTGGACAACCGAAGCCCTGAGACAAGAACAACTGAATGACACAGAAATTGGGGCTATATTGAGAGCAAAGGAGAAAGGAATTCGACCAGCGTGGAAGGATGTTTCGGATAAGGCAGTTGGATTGAAGGCTTTGTGGGCCCAATGGGATTCACTTAAAGTCATGAACGGGCTGCTAAAGAGAGCTTGGGAAAGCCCGGATGGCAGGGAAGTTGTTATGCGTCTAGTGATTCCCAGGTGTCGAGTACCGAAAGTACTTCAGGAAGTGCATAATGGAGCATCCGGTGGGCACTTCGGCGTTAATAAGACCCTGAATAAAGTACGAGAACGATTTTATTGCGTAAATAGTCGTCAAGATGTGGAAGCTTGGTGTCGCAATTGCAAAATTTGTGCAGCCAGTAAGGGACCACAGACTAGAAGTAGGGGTGCAATGAAGCAGTATAACGTCGGAGCTCCTTTCGAGAGGATCGCGATCGATATAGCCGGCCCATTCCCAGTAACCAAGGATGGGAACAAGTACATACTGGTTGCAATGGACTATTTTAGTAAGTGGCCAGAGGCCTATGCAATTCCAAACCAAGAAGCAGTCACTGCCGCCAAAGTCTTGGTAGATAATTTGATATGTCGGTTTGGTGTACCCCTGGAGCTGCACTCAGATCAAGGGAGGAACTTTGAGTCAGGGGTGTTTCAGCAAATCTGCAAGTTATTGGGGATACACAAAACACGGACCACAGCCCTTCAGCCGCAATCAGATGGAATGGTGGAACGACATAACAAGACCATGAAAGAACATCTCTCTAAAGTGGTTCATAAGAATCAACGCGATTGGGATCTCCACATACCGTTCTTCCTCATGGCATACAGAGCTGCTATCCACGAGTCTACGAAACAAACACCAGCCCGTGTAGTATTTGGACATGAGATCAGACTGCCGTGTGATTTGATTTTCGGAACACCAGGCGGAGAACAGCTTCCTGTGAACAGCTATGTGGATGAAATGAGTGAACGGCTAAGAAATGTTCATGAGCTGGTTAGAGACCAAATCACCATAGCCAGTGACCGAATGAAGGCTCGATACGACCGTAAGGGTAGTTCAGAAGGGTTCAAGGCAGGAGATCTGGTTTGGCTGTACAACCCACAGCGGAAGAAAGGGAAGTCACCGAAACTTCAACCTCCTTGGGAAGGACCTTATACTGTTATTACCCGAATTAATGATGTCGTCTATCGTATTCAACGAAACAAAAAGTCCAAGATGAAGATCGTACACTTGGATAGACTGGCGAAGTATGTGAAAGAGGCTGAATTGCCTGACCGGGACGTTCAGGCTTAAGGAGGGGGCAGTGTAATATGTTGCAACCACTTAAAAATTTAAGGTTATGTTGGTTACTAAAAAGTAGGCAGACTTCAACAGATCGAATGTCAGAATGAATGTAGTGTATTTGCACCTACTCGAAAAAGAACCTACCAGAAGATTCCAAAGTGACATCTGGAATTATCGAGAGAATGGTGGCGTCATCACAGAACAATCGAGATCTGTCATTTTTAGGTATAAAAGACCGATCGCATTCTCGGCGAGTAGTTCAGAAAGTTCAGAAAGTTCAGAAAGTATAGAAAGTGAGGTTAAGACTTCCAAGATAAACAAAGTGATAAACATTGTGATTTTAGTCAGTAAAGTGTATTTAAATTAATAGTAGTATTGTGAAGTATCCAGTAAATATTTAATAAAGTGTGTTAGTGGACATCTCTTGTTATAATTTTTGGAACCCACGGATTTGCAAGGGGTAGTTTCCTAAGGGTGGAAACACGTGACAATACTATATCACAATCAAACGTTTGTTACCTTTCAAAGTCAAGAAAATACTAAAAAGCTGCTGAGTACCCAAAATGATATTTTTTAGAACTAACAAAGTTTAGCGACAAAAAAATTGACATCTGTCAGTTTGACATCTGTCAAAAAATCTTCTTCTTCTGAAACCGTTTGACATCTATCAGTTTGACATCTGACATTAGTAACAAGTAACCAAACAACAACCTTTCCCGACCGATCTAGCGAAAAATCCAGGCCAGAAGATAAAAATAATATTTATCAGCTCAAATTGAAACAGCCCACTATGTACACTTCACCGGCCACAGCTGGCAGAGAAGCTGTCCACAAAGAATTATATGGTTTTTAAAAATAAATAAAAAAATATAATTAAATGAGAACGTTCATATCCTTTAGTGCTCTTTTTGGCTTCAAAGATCCACCGAGTGGGGAGGTTCCAGCCGCTTTCCGTAGCTGCCTATTTTTTTTTAATATGAGGGTTTCGCTACAATGATTTTGTTGGAAACGTATTGTAATAAATTGGGAAAATTCAGAATTATATTTATATTTTCCCTAGCAAGTAATAGCAACTTAAGCTTAATTCATTGTTATCGTATCCTAATGCTTTATTATATTTTGTTACAATTCTGTTATAATTAGTTTTGAGAGACTGTTTAATGAATTTGCACAAATTAGGTAGCATAAATATTGTGATTTTGCTAACAAATTTGTGAAATTCTGAGCCCCAACTTATTTATTTTTGCTATACAATAACAGCAACCTAAGCTTAGTTAAATCAATGCCGTAGCCAGAAACTGTGTAATTTAATGTCAGACTATTCCTGATCAATTCGGTGCCATTATATTAAGAGTTTGCACAATTCTCTCACTTGAAGATAATCGTCTGGTGATCGTCATCGTTTTCTAAAGTATTTATTTACAGTGAATAAAGGTAGACGGAGCCGCCGACTTAATTTTTCAAGTTGCTGCCTTAGGACTATCCTGATAGGGCGAATGGAGGCCACATCGGCGACTGTAGTCAGAAAAAATAAAAAAAATAGAAAAAGACAAAACATTAAACAAAAAAAGACACAAAAAACAACACCCAAAAAAAACACAGCAAAAACCATACAACACAAGAAATATTTTACAAAATTAAATCAATACATATTACTAAAGTATAAGCTACAAAAAATAAAAAATTTGAAGACCAAAAGAGCTATGCACAATGCAAACACCAAAAGAGTCAGCAATCATCTACACTAAGCACAAAAACCAAAGAATATATAACAACCACAAACTAATTCATCTAATTATATTAACACTAATAATTAACCCATAACTAACATAAACAAAAAACACCGACAGCCCCCGAGCAAAGCCTTTTCAACATAATCGACAACCCAGGGCAAGCATCAAGTTTGGATGGAAAGCCTCATGCATCGACACACACTGTCGTCACTTTGGTCAGTCTACTCCAAGTTGTCGAGATGCTAAACCAGTCCATGGATCACTAACCATACTTGCCGATAGAGGGATTCTTAACTTAGTATAAAGACCTCTCCGACGATCAATGCAGATTAGGCTTATGTCATATTAATTGCTGGTAGAGAGCACTCTTTTTGGTTCACTTCGGTTATTTCACTTAGTTCATTTTTCCGTTTCGATTACAATTCCCCCCTACATTACGTGACTTTTATTTGTTGTTAGTCATATCAGATTTTCAGTACTGCCGATGGCTTTTTAGCAGATGTTGAACTAACATAATTAATGTTAAGGCTTACGACTTACTCAACGTCAGCTAGCATCGATTAATGCAATGTGAAGTGCACTCCAGTGGCGGCTGGTGAAATTTCAATATTTTTTTTCTCGTCTGTGGCGCATGGGACCCATACGAAATTTGGGAAATAACATCTAGAGAAGCACTTCTCTAATAACCCCTAAAAAATTTTGAAAAAGCAGTTTGCGAAAAAATTTTTGAAAATTCGTTAGCCTCCCCTGGGTCTAGGGACTCCTGTTTATTTTTATTTTTTTTTGTCATATGCATTTGACTTTTCATAAAAATACAACAATAGATTTTGGAGTTTGCGAAAATATTTTCATTATTAACTGAAATACAATGAACTGAAATTTTGTAATTTACAATTTAACAAATTACAATATTTCAATTCGTTGTATCTCAGTTAGTAATGAAAATATTTTCATAAACTCCAAAATCTGTTGTTGTATTTTTATGAAAAATCAAATGCATATGACAAAAAAAAATAAAAATAAACAGGAGTCCCTAGACCCAGGGGAGGCTAACGAATTTTCAAAAATTTTTTCGCAAACTGCTTTTTCAAAATTGTTTAGGGGTCATTAGAGAAGTGCTTCTCTAGATGTTATTTCCCAAATTTCGTATGGGTCCCATGCGCCACAGACGAGAAAAAAAATATTGAAATTTCACCAGCCGCCACTGGTGCACTCGACATACTGCAGAGTATCACATTTTATTTTCTTGGTTCAAATTATTCCAAATACTTGTTACCTTTACCAAAAATTTAAATTCCGTACTGTCGTGAGCAAAGAAAAAATAGGACAACTATTTTTTCTAATGTAAATCTGTCTCTATTTGCTTACTTGCAATGAATTTTGACAAATAACTGACAATGTCACAAAAATTAAAGTTAGATGTACACAACTAGATTTTAGCAAGAATACGTTATAAGACTTGTCCCATTTTTTTTCCGCACGACAGTACAATGAATAATTATTTGTGAATCTACAAAATTCTCCACAAACTGGCAATATAGTCCTCTCTCTTAGTCCATTCGTTCAATGAGCCCCGAGACTCCATGTCTCTAATGGTGAGAGGGAGAAGAAGCGAGTCTGCGGACAACTCGAATACAGGCGCACGCTCTGTTTGGGTCGGGTGTCGGGAAGTGTTATCGACAGACTGCGAGACTGAGATCTAGTCTTTTTAGGTCAACTTGTTCGGTTGTGAACTACAAAAGCACTACCACAGCCAGTAGGTGCATAAAGAGGATTTAAGAAAAAAATTGTTAATTTGATAATAACCGTTTATGACATTAGTATTAAAATTGTGTAAAATAAGTTGCACTGTTGATAGAATAAACGCACTACTTGGAGACTTCTCTTTGAATTAAGTATAAATATTGTGCAATATGATTTACAAAACTGACAAAGAACAGGGCCGCGCCGTCCATAAGGGCAAGTCGTGCGGCGCACGACGGCGCCACGTAACTAAAGGCGCCGTAAGGCGGCGCGAGTTTAGAAATTTAAAATAAAAAAGAATAAACGTTTAGTTATAGCATAGCATAAACCAGGGCCGGATTAACCAATAGACAAACTAGGCCGTGCAAGGGGGTACTCCCAGGGGTGTAGCGAGCCAACTTTTTTGGGAGGTTATTTATTTATTTATTTTTTTAACTATTTAACGTCGGCCTATTTCCGCTACCAGGGCCTATCACCGACGCCAGGAGACGAGCTACCCCCAACTTGGAAATTTTGCCGAACCTCTTCCCTTAAGAAGAGTAGGGATCTTTTACTTGCCTAACATTTAATAGACAAGGGACCGCCTGCTTTACATCCCCTCCGAAGGATGGTATATCCACTACGTAATCCTCGTTTGAAATTACGTAACTTCCGAGTATACACTGATATACAAGCCTCTAGAAGGTGGGACGAGAACGCTGTATTTCCCAAGATAGGTGGGTCGCCCATCCAAGTACTAACCGCGCTCGACGTTGCTTCAACGGAATATCGACTGATATTCACATTGAAGTCGCCTCTACGCTCGCCCCGAGGTTATTTATCAAATTTGCCAACTTCATAAGACTTGTTGATGAGCAGGAGGTAGAAATTAAAAAAAAAAAAAAAATTTCAATAAAAATTGACAACTTGCGTCTCAAATTTCCAATTTTTGCCAAGTACGACAAAGTTGGGGGGGTAACGTAGCACCCCCCCCCCCATACCCTTCGCTACGTCCCTGGGTACTCCAGCAGTCCAAAACTGACTAATTTAATATCCCGACGGGCGACGGGCGACGGGCGACGGGCGACGGGCGACGGGCGACGGGCGACGGGCGACGGGCGACTTTTATCGTTTACCACTGATCTGTTGGAAAATAAAATGTACAAGGAAATTATTCATTTGTTATTTGATTATTTTATTTAGATAGAAATATCGCATTTATTACCTCTGTTCTGTAGCAACATTTTACAGAATTATTTATAGGATTATATTATAGCAGTGTTCGCAAGCAAGAAGTCGCGACAATATGTCATATTTATATTTAATATTTATATTTTAGTTCTGAGGAAAATATAAATACTGCAATTTCTTTATAATAAAACATGTTTTATTAACATTTTATATTTTTATGTCTTGCCTCCACGAAACATACTTTTCGAAGACAATATAATTTTAAGATAAATTTCTAACTGTTAATTTGAGGCTGCGGCGCATTTTACAATCCCGTAACCCCGCCACACAGTGGCACGAATCCTAACTTTTTCGTTCAAAATTATCTGGAGCACTTGTTTCACAACCGATTGGGATAATTTTTCTTTTTTAAATACTCGTTATTTAATTTCCAAAAAACGTAAAAGAGCCGATGTTTGAATTATGCTAACCAAAATTATTGAGCTTAGCCAAAATGGCAATTTTTTATTTTAATAAAACTTACAAATAAAAAGTTGTTTCTTATCCAATTTACTTAAATCTTGTTACTCGGGTGTTTTTGAGGTCGCTGATTGCGAATCTGATGTCCAAATTGTCATAAACCAACCTGCAAGATGGCGGAATCAATGGCGACTATAAGATGCTAAAAAATGATGAAAAATTAAATATTTTTGTTAAAGTTTATGCCGAGAAGTTTTGAATATTTCTGATACGTACTTTTAAGTTAACATAGACTAAATTTTAAGTTCAAGGAAAAAATTAAAGGCGGTTCCAATATGGCGGTAATAAGATGATAAAACTAACTTAAAAATAAATTAAATGCATTAAACTAAATAGGTTATTTCTAAGAATTATTAAAAAAATTTAAAAAGGAATAAATTTTCTGAAATTTTCAAATATATCCAATATGACTGCCACCCCCCGAGTAACAAGATTTATGTAAATTGGATAAGAAAAAAGTTTTTACTCGTAAGTTTTATTAAGATTTAAATAAAAAATAGCCATTTTGGCTAAGCTCAATAATTTTGGTTAGCATAATTCAAAAATCGGCTCTCTTACGTTTTTTTAAAATTAAATAACGAGTGTTTAAAAAAAAGAATTGTCCCAATCGGTTGCGGAACAAGTGCTCTAGATAATTTTGAACGAAAAAAATCACGATTCGTTCCACTGTGCGCCGGTAAATAAGAGGACGCATAAACTTCATTTGCCTAAAGGCTTAATCGAGCCCTGGAATGAACTGGAAAATTTTGAATTTTTGTATTCAATTGTTTAGCGTGATGTATTTGAGATACTTTTTAACTCAGCCTTCCTTTTCAGTGGAATTCTAGTATGCTACTGAAAGGCGCATGTTTGTATTTGCACGACAGCGCTCAAAAGGCTTGGCGCGGCCCTGACAAAGAAAATACACAATTTTTGGACTTCACATTCAGAATCTGTTTCAAAATTTCGCACAAATTGTATAAAATTATCGTTCCACAACTAAAGTAAGAATGTTGTATTCTTATGCAATCGTAATCCAAATTCGCAAGGAAATCAATTTATATGTTTTCTGTAACATAAAAAAATTTAAGGTAATGTTAATGTATAAAATGCACAAGGTCATCCATACAAAAATATATTTTTATTTCCACAAAATGTTCTTGAAGTCTGGAACGCGTCGGTTACGATGTTCTGTTGCATGTCATACACATCTTTTACTTTCACATCCAGTGGAAGTATTATAGTAACGACAAAAAAATTTTGAAAATTTTTATTCAAATAGGCTTAGAATGCCATGAAACGTCGAGATTTTAAATTTGGGCGACAAAAAAATGTTCTGTCTGTCTGTCTGTCTGTCGGTTCGTAACTTTTTTGTGCGCACGTTTACTCTGGTTTATATTGACTTGACTTGAATTTGGTACACGTATGTATATACGTACTTTAACGGGATCTAGAACTAGATAAAATTTTCATCTCATTCCGTCGAAGGGCTGGGGAGTAAAATAGGTAAATCAAGCAGGTAAGAGTCCATATAATTGATATTTAGTGTATATCATAGAAGCTGAGGTTTCAAAAAATTTTTCGGTATTAGCCACCCCCATTACACTCCTACCCCATTATTAAAGGGGATAAAAAAAATGTGATTTAGTGTACAAGAATCAAAAGCCTCAAAATGTTTTTTTATTCATCTACCCCCAATACCACCCCCCATCACCACCCCCACCCCACTACCGTGTGGGATATCGTTTTATGGGTTTTTGGGGTAGACGATTTCAAATATTGTATTATTAAAGTTCTATAAACAATTATTTCCACATACAATATTTTTTCGTTATGAGAGACTTGGATAGAAAATCTGGATGTGAAAGTAGTGATTCCTTGGGCAGCGGTTTTATTAAATGTAATATTAAATGTACAATTGTTACATTTAGAAAAAGTAACTTTTAGCTATGACATTATTAACAGCCATTTTGTTTTCTTGATTTGCAGTAATAATGGTCTGTGTGGGAGAATTGTTCATTATACCACAATTTAATTCATAATTTTACTTGCACATCCAGTGGAAGTATAGTAACGACAAAAATTTTTTTGAAAATTTGTATTGTTCAAATAGGCTTAAAATGTCATAAAACGTCGAGATTTTAAATTTGAGCGAAAAAAAAGTTTCTGTCTGTCGGTCTGTAACTTTTTTTTTGTGCGCACGTTTACTCTGGAACCGTTTAAGATATTGACTTTAGTACACGTATGTACTTTAACGGGATCTGGAACTAGATTATATTTTCATCTTATTCCGTCAAAGGGTTTGGGGGTAAAATGGGGGGTAAATAGGTAAATCAAGCAGGTAAGAGTCCATAGAATTGGTATTTAGTGTATGCAAGAGAAGCTAAGGTTTCAAAAAAATTTTTGGCATTAGCCACCCCCATTACTAAAGGGGATGAAAAAAAATGTGATTTAGTGTGTGTACAAGAACCAAAAGCCTCAAAATATTTTTTTTACTTCATCCACCCCCACTACCATCCCCCTATCACCACCCCCACGCCATTACCGTGTGGGATATCGTTTTTTGGGATTTAGTGCTACTTATCTACTTATAAATGAGTAAATGGAGTAGACGATATCAAATATTATATTATTGAAGTTCTATAAATAATTATTTCCACATACAAATTTTTTTCGTTATGAGATACTTGGAAGAAAATCTGGATGTGGAAGTAGTGATTCCTTGGACAACGGTTTTTAGATCTTGTTCCGTTTTTAATGCTGGAAGTTGATTCATCGGTATTGTTTCTACGAGATGACCCTATATTAAAATTTCCATCTGAATAAATTCTCAACAAAACCTTTGAACTTACCCAATGCACTAAGCAGGATTATAATTCAGCATTATAAAATTTAATGATTCAAATCGATTTAGTCATCAACATGTATTGAAAGGCAGAAATATATTTCTTTTATAAAGGTATATACGTTGCTTTATGTTAATTTGAGTTTAAGTTCTCTTATGCAATTTGATAAATGGTTTATTTTATAAGAAAAATACTCAACATTGTTAGCAAATTCGTTAAGTTAGCATGTTAACATAACTTAATTATGCATAATGGTTGTTTATGTGACCTTTACATTCGGATATTTTTAGAAAATAATTCAGAAAGAGCTAAAGTAGAAAATAAAATATTATAATAGAGGTTGAATGTTTTAACAGTATATTATTTTAGATTCTTTATTAGAATCTTGAAGTTGTTTCTTGTATTTTTATGTTAAATTAAAAGATGCATAAAATGTTGATAACATTGTTCAAACCAAATATTTCCTCCTAATTTATTTAAATATTATTCTTTTTACCATAACGCCATCAATGCATATTTACTTATTTATAAGTAGATAAGTAGCACTAAATTAAGAATAAGACAGTTAATGAAGTGACTGATTTCATTATAAAAAATTGTTTGTAGGTTTATTTCGATATATTACTTCCACAACCAGTGGAAGAATGGTAACGCAAAAAATTTTTATTATTCAAATAGGCTTAGAATGTCATGAAACGTCGAGATTTTAAGTTTGAGCAAAAAAAATTCTGTCTGTCGGTCTGTCTGTAACTTTTTTGTGCGCACGTTTATTTTGGAACCGTTTAAGATATTGACTTGATATTTGGTACACGTATGTACTTTAACGAGATCTGGAGCTAGATAATATTTCAATCTTATTTCGTTGGTTGGGGGATAAGCAATAAGAGTCCGTAAAATTGGTATTTTGTATATATAAAAGAAGTTGTCTCAAAAATTTTGTTGGATTAGCCAACCCAATTACTACCCCGCACCCCATTAATAAAGGGGGTGAAAAAAAAATAAAATTGTACATTAGCGTGTATATAAGAATCTAAGGCCTCAAATTTTTTTTTTACTTCATACACCACTACCATCAATCACTATTAACTATTTTTTGAGGTTATCTTGAATATATGAGCCAATCGACCAATTCTGACCTCGGATTCGGATTCAGCGCGTGAAAATACATGGGAATATACTAGTGTAGTACCCAGGCTAATTTTTTTTTGTGGCTGTGTTATTTATATATACAAAAATTTTTTCGTTGTGAGAGACTTGGGTAGAAAATCTGGATGTGGAAGTAGTGATTACTTGGGCAGCGGTTTTTTATTGTCGACGAGTAACATTAGACCAAAAAACAATAATGAAATAAATCTAACGCCATATTTCTAGATATTGTAACCCTTGGTGTTGCAACACTTATCCCTTGACCCTTCACTTTTGGTCACCCCAACTTTGAAATCTGCATGATCCTTTGTCAAACATTTTACGTTCATTCAAATTCAAATTCAAATTCAAATTCAAATTCAAATTCAAATTCAAATTCAAATTCAAATTCAAATTCAAATTCAAATTCAAATTCAAATTCAAATTCAAATTCAAATTCAAATTCAAATTCAAATTCAAATTCAAATTCAAATTCAAATTCAAATTCAAATTCAAATTCAAATTCAAATTCAAATTCAAATTCAAATTCAAATTCAAATTCAAATTCAAATTCAAATTCAAATTCAAATTCAAATTCAAATTCAAATTCAAATTCAAATTCAAATTCAAATTCAAATTCAAATTCAAATTCAAATTCAAATTCAAATTCAAATTCAAATTCAAATTCAAATTCAAATTCAAATTCAAATTCAAATTCAAATTCAAATTCAAATTCAAATTCAAATTCAAATTCAAATTCAAATTCAAATTCAAATTCAAATTCAAATTCAAATTCAAATTCAAATTCAAATTCAAATTCAAATTCAAATTCAAATTCAAATTCAAATTCAAATTCAAATTCAAATTCAAATTCAAATTCAAATTCAAATTCAAATTCAAATTCAAATTCAAATTCAAATTCAAATTCAAATTCAAATTCAAATTCAAATTCAAATTCAAATTCAAATTCAAATTCAAATTCAAATTCAAATTCAAATTCAAATTCAAATTCAAATTCAAATTCAAATTCAAATTCAAATTCAAATTCAAATTCAAATTCAAATTCAAATTCAAATTCAAATTCAAATTCAAATTCAAATTCAAATTCAAATTCAAATTCAAATTCAAATTCAAATTCAAATTCAAATTCAAATTCAAATTCAAATTCAAATTCAAATTCAAATTCAAATTCAAATTCAAATTCAAATTCAAATTCAAATTCAAATTCAAATTCAAATTCAAATTCAAATTCAAATTCAAATTCAAATTCAAATTCAAATTCAAATTCAAATTCAAATTCAAATTCAAATTCAAATTCAAATTCAAATTCAAATTCAAATTCAAATTCAAATTCAAATTCAAATTCAAATTCAAATTCAAATTCAAATTCAAATTCAAATTCAAATTCAAATTCAAATTCAAATTCAAATTCAAATTCAAATTCAAATTCAAATTCAAATTCAAATTCAAATTCAAATTCAAATTCAAATTCAAATTCAAATTCAAATTCAAATTCAAATTCAAATTCAAATTCAAATTCAAATTCAAATTCAAATTCAAATTCAAATTCAAATTCAAATTCAAATTCAAATTCAAATTCAAATTCAAATTCAAATTCAAATTCAAATTCAAATTCAAATTCAAATTCAAATTCAAATTCAAATTCAAATTCAAATTCAAATTCAAATTCAAATTCAAATTCAAATTCAAATTCAAATTCAAATTCAAATTCAAATTCAAATTCAAATTCAAATTCAAATTCAAATTCAAATTCAAATTCAAATTCAAATTCAAATTCAAATTCAAATTCAAATTCAAATTCAAATTCAAATTCAAATTCAAATTCAAATTCAAATTCAAATTCAAATTCAAATTCAAATTCAAATTCAAAAAGTCAAAGTCAAATTCAAATTCAAAGTCAAAGTCAAAGTCAAAGTCAAATTCAAATTCAAATTCAAATTCAAATTCAAAATTCAAAATTCTTAAGGACAAACATTTGTATAAGAAACGTCACAATTTTAGAGTTAAGTGCTAAAACAAAACAAACAAACAAAAAAATAGAGGTATGCCAAACATGGAGGCACTATATACATGTACATATATATTTCACAAATACATTACATCCAATAAAATGACGGTGTTCAATCAATTAAAATACTCCGCAGTATTGTATAGGCATTTATCAAGCAAAAATGTTAATATTAGTTTTTTTTTAATATATTTTCCTTGTCTATTATAGATTTAATGGTATTTGGAAGCCAATTAAATATTTTGGCACCTATATGGCTGGAAGCTTTATAGATGATATTTACTCTAGAAAATGGTATATGTAAATTATTTTTTTGGTGAGTATTTACCTCATGATAAGTACTATTAGTCAAAAACTCTTTATTGTTGAAGAGGTTAGGTTATGAAAAATAAATTCGATAGATTAGTATTCTTGTACATAATAATTATGTGGTCAATGCTCAAAAGGATTTGTGAAAAGAAACAACCCATAATGGAATGAGAGTTATAATATCTAGTCTAAATTTTTGCAATTTTAAATGGTTGATATTTAAATGAAACCATATCTCTTTAACACGTGGTCGCACCAAATGTATCATTCTGTTTCTGGAAATGAAGGTTTATGTCATTGGTGTTTTGACAGCTAAATAACTGAATACCTGAATAATAGAATGGCGGGAAATACACGACATTCAACAATGGAACTTATACTCCTCAACAACACGGCTTACTAGTGACTATATTTTTGCGAATTAATTCGTCGGTGATATTTACACAACGTAAATTTCGGCGAAAGTCTCGCACGTATTGCAAAAATTATCCAATGGCGAAAACCAGGCAACAGGTGAAGAGAACGTCCTCGAAAACTTTAGGTTGATGTCACCGCGGAACTGATGGGAAAGAGCTTTGGTGGGGCTATGCCCTTAACAGGCAACCTCGATAGATGATGCAATGCCGTAAGACGTACTATACAGTAAACGGAGACGAACTACACTATTATATGGATCACACAATGTCTGGCAAGCAGTTGAAGGCTGATTGGGTAATATTTTCTTTAAGACGCCACTCGAACGCAACAACGGTCAACATCGAGCACTGCAATGTTGCTTATAAAATTTGTTATTTCTTCACAAAATTAACTCATAATGAAATCATCTTCAGTTAGCTTTTGGTGAATATGAACTTTATATGGGAATGAAAGAGTTTTAACACTTTGGAAATTGCTTCACATGAAATGCCAATTAGACTAGAACCTTCGCAAAATAAATGAAGCTTCAGTCGATAATTCTCTTTATTTTCTGCAATATATTTTGGCATCTTGCTTCAGCTTTGCTGTTATCCACTGATTATGTACATGTGACGTAAGTATGTATATTTCTAAAACTCAGTATACACGCTCGAATATGTTGGGTGAGCAAGTAGTTGATAGTCGTCCAAATTGCTTGAATGTGCGTGGGTTGAACGAGCCTGGTTAGCTCGGAGCTCGGCTCGACGATCCCTACCAACACGAGCCCAACGGCGAACATGTTAGTACATTGATAGTAGACAGTCGAGCATGTTTGGCCATTAGCCTTAATTTAGTCTGAGTCGTTGAGTGTACTTCGTCCTTCTCTATTTAATGTAGTAATTTTTCATCATCGTAAAGTCATTCAGCGATAATAAAAAGTTTTGGACGGAATTCATAAGTTTATACAGAGAACAGAGGCCTTTTGAGGCGTGAAAGGTAAATACTACAGAAATAAACATATAAATATGGATAGTTGGGCTCATGACGAGCCGAGCATGCTGGAACTTAACGTTATAGGTGACCAGTGGTATTGTCATTCACAAATTGCTGTCGCATGTCGTATTCCAGACACAAAAAATGATAGTAAATGTATCTTGGGCATGTTATTTATACATACATGAGTTCAGTTTTCACTCATTAGCTTTTTATAGGCATTTATAAATGAGTTTAAATAAATTGTGGAGTAGTAAAATATCTTCTGTATAAAATAAAACCTGTTTAATTATTTATTGTGATTTCTTCTTGTTTATTTTTAATAACTAATTAGCCTGAATTGTTTATATATTGTATGTATTTTATATTTGTATTGTGTCCTTTACTACTTGTACTATGTTATTTTATATTTATATATTGTCTAGTCATTATATGTGTATCTTGGTGCTAAAAGGGCCAATGTCAAAAATTTACAATTTTAGGAAATGAGGTTTAAAGTTTTTATGGAAAATTGTATTATTATTATTATTATTTGTGTAAGTTATTATGATAAAACGGCCACAGTCTACTTTGGGCTTTCTGGAAACGAAACATACTTTATTAATACAGTCTATGTTACAATTGGCCCTTTTATCTGTTTTACAATTTCTTTTTTACAAATTTACATTTTCCCTAAAAACTTAAAATCCTCAGTCATTTATGAGAGTTTGACATCGGCCTTTTTTCAAGATATAATGTAAACGAATGTACCTAGTTCGTTGGTGTCAATAAGTAGTTTTAAAGAAAAAGTGACATTGGCCCTTTTAGCACCAAGCCACAGATATAGATTTGTTTAATTTTGTATTGTAGTAATTATCTACTTAATTAGTTAGAAAAAAAAGTTTCAGACGAAAGCTGTAGGGCTGTAACTGAACCCCTTTAATAACTTAATAAAAGCACAGTGGCGTGCAGATATTAAGGGGTACAATAAGCAATAATATTTTTTTAAATGGAACACCCTGTATATTGTTGAATTTTTGAATTATTCTTTTTTTTCTGATTTCAAAAATATGACATAAACATAAACATAAACATAAAAATGATAATCCTATCTTTAACCGTTTTCGAGTTATTGAACATTGAAAATCGTATTTAAGCTATTTATTATACGAAGGGAAATTACAATTATTAAAGTAGTCTATGAAAATGACAATTTTTCTGTTATTATATGAAACGCTGACAGATTTAATAGCAGAATACTTGTCATTTTCATAGACTACTTTAATAATTGTAATTTCCGTTCGTATAATAAATAGCTTAAATACAATTTTCAATGTTCAATAACTCGAAAACGGTTAAAGATATGTCATATATGTCATATTTTTGAAATCAGAAAAAAAGAGTAATTAAAAAATTCAACAATATACCATTAAAAATTCCATTAAAAAAATATTATTGCTTCTTGTACCCCCCAATTTCTGCATGCCACTGTGCCTCCATTAAATTATTAAAGGGGCTCAGTTACAGCCCTACAATTTTTGTCTGAAACTTTTTTTTCTATCTCCAATAATAACGATAATAAAAGATGGCCTAAATATAATGAATAGCCCTGTACATTTTTGTATTTCAGTGACGAACAACATATTATTATTATTACTATATTTAAATGGTAATACATTGAATAAGTCGGTTACGATTTGCAAGTATAATTAAATATTTTATTTTGTCCACATTTTATTTTTTTATCTATTTGTTGATGTAACAATTTAAAATCCTTACAACTAATTAACCTGTGATACATTCGACTCATCTTATAAAAAACATGTATTTTCTATGACACTTTTACATTAGCTCTAATCTATGTAAACATACAATTGAAAAGATGACTGAACTCTTCAGAAACTTCAAACATATGTAATAAATTTTTTTTTAATATTTATGAAAGAATCCAAAATGTAGGAAATATTCAATGAGAAATACAAACGAAAATGTTTCAAAAAGAAATTTTATTCTAATATATATAAATTTAAGTATTTCAACAGAAAATTCAACGCCTTTGTTGCACTTATAGTAAATCACGGCAAAATAAATGCTTTAAATGTATGAGTATATACTATACCTACACTCTCTTTAGATATGGCCGCTGATTTGCAACATTAGGGCAATTTTGTGAAATATTTATTATTTCATTAGCTTTCTTTAATAATGCATTGTGATTGTCCGTTTCGGTTTGCCATAATGAAAGGCTGAGATATAGGGGGTGTTACACAATTCTTGTGATTACAACAATAGGTTAAATATCTCCAGGCGCCAACATTGTGTAGGTGTTAAAATATACGACTGTTAAAATCGAAGAATGACTTTAATAATATACTATTTTCTTTATTTGCCTATAAAGGAAAAGCAATCTTCATTTCATTGTTTCCATGCCCCAACATTAGATGAAATCTTTAGAAAATATAGTGATATATAACTTAAGTATTAAAATCTCTATCAAACGATTTTGGTTTCTCTTATTCAATAATGAAAAATATTTGTTGTGTATTGTATTTTAAAATTTGTCTATACCTGTCCTCCGCTATATTTAAAATAAATTTAAAGAATGTTTTATCGCACAGGTTCAACGCAATAGTAATTTACTTCATAGTCATCTTTGTCTCGTGCCATCTGATTCTCCTCAATTATCGGACGTTCTGTAATGTCCTGTCTTCGGCTGATGTGGTTAAGAAATGACGAGAGAATGCGATACTGGAGAGTCGTTTTGTGAGGTATATTTCTTGGAGAATCGAGCTATTGGTGCGAGAGGTGATTCAAGGAATTTGTAACAAACGTCTCCAGACCCACATCTCGAAATCATGAATACATTTTTTTTTCTACCAATAATCCATCTCTCAGAAGCGTAAAGAAAGATGAAGGTACCTAGAGCATTAGCAAGTCTGAGTTTCGTGATAGTTCTGTCTTGACAAATTTTGCTCAGTTGGTAAGTTGCCGATCTTGAAATCGGTATTCTTTATCAAATGTCACATTCGCAGTTGCTGGTATTATCCATAAGAGCTCCAAGCTTCATCATCCTATTTGCTATGTCACATCCACCTATCCTTAACGTGTCTGGGTGGTTTCCATTTGCGGTTTGATGTACAATCATAATTTTCGCTTTGTTGTAATTTACATTTAAGCCGTACTTATACCTTATCTTCAGCAGTTGTATGGGTTCATCTTTACTTGCTGCAATGAATGTGTAATCATCTGCAAATTGCAAGATGGAAGTCTCAGTTCCGCTTACAATGACCATCTTCCCAGTCCTCCAGCATTTCTCGCATTACATGTTCACTATAAGTGTTAGAGAATGATGGTGACAAAACATAAGCCTGTCTGCGACCTATGCCAACTTTACAATTGTCGTTAATATTGTCGACTTTCACCAAAGCAGATTTCTTCATATAGTCGGCGGATATTAAAGACCAGATTTCCTGGTTATACTCTTCGCAAAAACGAAGAGTATATTGGATTTGATCGGCACATTTCTAAAATCGTAAATATCGCTCGCAGACAAAAAATTTTCATATCATTGTGTTAGTGAACGAATTCTGAACGACTTTCAAAATGTCCGTCCGTCCGTCCGTCCGTCACGTTTCTTGTAAGCACGATAACTCAAAAAAGAAAAATCCGATTGTACTGAAATTTGGACAGTAAATTAGTGTTAGCTAGAGGAAGAACCCTATTGTTTTTGAACAAAATCGATGGGTAAATAAAAATGTTATTAATGATTTAAATTTGAAAAAATTTTTTTTTGATTTTTATGTTTTTGTAATTGATTATAAATTTGGTGAAATGATATTTCATTTTAATATCTAAATATTTATATATTTTACAAATATACGTTTCATAATGTAATATGCAACCGTCAAAATATGATTTTAGCTCGTGTCTTATAATGTAAAAATTTACGTTTTTTTTACGTGTAAGGTGCTGGTGTAGTTCTTACGCTTTTGACTCGGAATCCAAGGGTCTCGGGTTCGAAACCCAAATGGGGTATGGTATAGTTTTTTTTAATTTTTACTTTATTTACTAACTAAGTTCGTACTATAAAATTAAAAATGTCTAAAACTAACATTATTTACAAAAAACTGCGAAGAGTATCCTATAGAATGTGTAACAGTTATGTAAAAAGTTCAGTGAACAGACGAAGAGTACGTTTTTAGCTTGTATTTTTATCTCCACTATTACAGCCTACAGTATGCCTCATTCCACATTACGAAAAGTCATAAAGTTTTGACAGTGGATCCATTGGCGCGCAAAAAAAGTTTCGCAAATTCCATATTTTGTTTTGGTTGTTATTTATTTATTAATATATTATATTTAATAAATAGCCCTACGGGTTTTAACGATCTAAGACCGAAACATTTTTTACTTGTCTTAAGTAAAAAATTAATTAAACTTCTAAATTAATTTCTTCAGTAAACAATTTAGTCAAAAATATTTAATAGTAGTGGATAGTAGTATATTATTGAATGAGCATATAATGAAGGCTACTATTCACTCTGGTGGTTTACATCACTCGCCTGCGGCTCGTGTCTTAAACTTCACCCTCGTGAATAATAGCCATCATTATATGCTTGTTGAATAATATATTATTATCCATGACTATCGTATAATAATTGCATTTTACATTTAACAATTGACAAATAATGATACTCATTATTCCAACCTAATGTATAATGAACATAATCTCATTGTAAAGCATTTTTGACCAATCAGGAACTAGTTGTTTTTATTCTAACGCACCCCTTTGACCAATCAGGAATTAGCAATTTTCATAAGAAACGGGGGGCGAGTCCATTTTTTTTTCAAGAAAGATTCCATGTTTTCGTGTTTGACATTTGAAACGTCAAAGTTTTACTGTAAACTAACTTTATCTTTTCAGTTTTAAATGATTAAAACAGTTAAAATATACCATAGTCGTTGATAAAGTATAGTATTCGGTTGGCGTATAATGGTTATTACACGCTCGGATGATTTACGACACTCGCCTTCGGCTCGCGACCTAAACATCACCCTCGCGAGTAAAAGCCATCCTTATACGCTCGCTGAATAATCTATTATTTACCCGCGAGAACTCAGAACTTGTACAAATTAGATATTATGGACTAGAACGTAATAATTATTTTCGTAATTTTAATAGTTAATGGATCAGATAGATATGGAACAAGGTTCATCTTATGAATGGAGCATACCAAACAAATTCATATCTGTGGGTGTATGAGAATTTTATATCAATGTTCTTACTTGAGGAATTTTCTATTATGCATCGAGCAACTACTAACAAGGGTGTGTTTTATTGTACTATAAGAAACCTTTAAAATCCAACAAAAAACTAATAAAACCACTTTACTTTTGTTATTTGAAGGACTCCCTATATAAAGTTTTTTTTAACACTTATGCACTAAATACAGTCAATCCATTAGTCTTTATTATCAAAGTATTATCCATTGATTTCTTGAGGCCACCCACAATATTAGGAAGCAAAATATTTATTACATGTTTTTATATGCAGGATATTAAATCACATATTTGATAAAGTGACACCTTGAAAAACGAGTATGTTGTTGTTTTAAGTCCAATATTAAGAAAGTTTTAATATTAAAATTATATTCTTGTACTGTTTATTATGTTGGTGTCCTTTTTAAAGTAATAGGAAGTAAATTTTAATGATATATCAGAAAACAAAAATTACATTAGTAGTAAAACACATTTGTAAAATATAATAACAGTAATAATAATAACAATGTTATTTGCCTCAAAAAAGAATAAGCAATTGTGTAGGAATAGTCAATTAAAATAAAAAAATATACGACAACGTACAACGAAAATAAACTACTAGTAAACAAATAAATCTGCTAGTGAGTAAAAACATCGGTCTAATAATAATGATATTAACTTTTAAACAGCTTTAAATTATACGTTGTAATGTATATAAACAAGTTTTTACATTGAATGAATTCAGTTTTGATACTTCTGAAATACTAAAATAATAGAGGAGACGTTGTATTAGAAAAAATATTAGTGTGAATATTAAGCAATTGAAAAGAATTCACATATTTTATATACAGTGAGACTACTATTAACTAATTGAAAGAAAATTAAAGTAATTTTCCACACAATATCGCTCTGGTCTGTCAAGCAATTTGGAGAGAATAATTTCTTCACGGCGGATTTTTGTGATTTCTAGTCAGAGACTCCTGGATAGCCATAGAATACAATCCTGAAGAAATCAGCTTGTTACAAATTTGTTCCGGGTCAACTTTTAATTTTATTGTACTAGAAGTTATAAGGACTTGAAAATTGGGATTTTACGAGGGATTTTAGCTTAAGAAGAAGGTATTTTAAGACAATATTCGCCAAATAACTCGAAAAGTAGTACATTGACCGAAAACATGCTAGAAACAAATAAGAAAGCTATTAAATTGAGGATGTATTACTTCCACATCCGGTAAAAGTATAGTAACGACAAAAAAATTTTTGAAAATTTTTGTTGTTCAAATAGGCTTAGAATGTTATGAAACGTCGAGATTTTAAGTTTGAGCGAAAAAAATAATTTCTGTCTGTCTGTCTGTCTGTCTGTCGGTCTGTAACTTTTTTTTGTGCGCACGTTTACTCTGGAACCGTTTGAGATATTGACTAGAAATTTGGTACACATATGTTCTTTAATGAGATCTAGAACTAGATTATATTTTCATCTTGTTCCGTTGAAGGATTGGGGGGTAAATGGGGGTAAATTTGGGGTAAATAGGTAAATCAAGCAGGTAAGAGTCCATAAAATTGGTATTTCGTATATAGAAGAGAAGCTAAGGTCTCAAAAAAAATTTTAGCATTAGCCACTCCCACCCCATTATTAAAGGGGATGAAAAAAAATTGTGATTTAGTGTGTGCACAAGAACCACCCCCACCCCACTACCGATGTGGGTTATCGTTTTATGGGTTTTTGGATTTCAAATATTATATTATTAAAGTTCCATAAACAATTATTTCCACATACAAAATTTTTTCGTTGTGAGTGACTTCTATAGAAAATCTGGATGTGGAAGTAGTGATTCCTTGGGCAGCGGTTTTTTGTTTTTTTCTAAGTTCTGTAGAGTTAATGGTTTCGGAGATCTGTAAGTATAAAGGTGGCATCCGGACGTCTATAAGACGAAGTATTTAGTTTGAATTTTAAATATCCCAGAAACTATGGCACCTACGCCAAAAGCGGTAAGAACAAAAATGAAGGACTATTAATTGGGCTTTCAAATGGCCTTTTTATTTCTATAGCATAAAAAACAAAGAAGTTATGACAGAAACAATGCACTTTTTCAGTTTTTGTTTATGCAAAATGACGTCACGAGTCGGCGAAGCGTACTTGTACTGAAACCCAATCTGTACCATTGAATATCTAAGGATTGGATATACCTAGGAAGCTGAAATTTAAACAGCCTATCTAGATGATCGAATTCTATTGAATACCATAACGAAAAAAATAACGAAGAGAAATTATCGGTAACAAGCCCATTCAGTTATAGTTATAACACTTTCAAGTATCCGCTGCAGAATGTGCAACGTCGCTGATACTACTCTGCATTACTTTGAAGCATCCTCAACTGTAAACTGAAAATTGGAAGTAATGCTGACTGCACAGCATTACAAAGTCTCTGGTACGTTGCTTGTTAATTTTCTGGAACTTCAAAGTTGTGTAACTTAATAGTATCTTGAGTAAAAATGAGGTTATTTCTACCAACAAAGAGGCTATAAAGTGATTATTAGTACAAAGTGACTCCAATTAAAATCGCCATTTTTCTGTTATTGACAGAGTTAAAAATATAATTCTATTATTATGGTCATTTGCAAACATGTTTTATAAATAGATTATTATTACTTTATAGTATGTAAAATTTAAAAAAGTTTTCCATAACAAATTTTGCAGTTTCATTGTATACATAATTTTGGCAAAAAACTTTTTTTAAGAAAATACAATTTTCCAGAATGCGCGTCTTTTTTATCGAAGTATCATGATAACATTTCAGAGAAAACAAGTGGCGGTTTTAATATCCACACCAAGGGTAAACGCAAAATATCATGATTTATAATATACTTATGTTGTACATAATCACCTTAACTTGGACCTTGAACATCCCAACAAGCAAAATTTAAATGTTATACATCTGTTTTGTTTTATTGCAATTTTATAAATGTAATAAAATAGCAATGACACAAAATCGTTGTAGAAATGACAATTATAAAACAAATTTGTTTATTGATATTATGTGCTCAAACTCAATAAGTTATTAATTTGCTATTCGAATAAGAGAGAGCCAAATCTATAGTTTGAACTTTCGTTCCTGTCAGCTGATCTGTTCCAAACGGTAGTTATTTCTACTACTTAGATGCATCCCGTTTACGTAATAACCTAGTCGTCAACACAGTAATGGTAGAAGTACCCGAATAGTAGTTTGCTACGTAATTGTTACTCCCCATTTTAGTGAATGCTTGGTAGAAGGTTCCCATTACGTAACAGTCCTTAGTTGCGGAAACCTTTAAAATTCCATTAATGGTAACTACCACGTAAAAACTATTAAAATTGCTGCTTGAGTAATGTCAATGTGCTTTTGACATTTGAATTCAGTACGTTATAAAACAAACTGTTTTTCTACGAGGATTATTCAAAAAAATTGTCCGATTATAATATACCGATTTGATTAAATCCAATAGGTATAATAAATGTGTCACGGGTATTTTAAAAGCGTTTATTTCAATTTTAATAAATTTATTTCATACTTTTGAGTCGCTCGTATGTACTTCACTGCACTAGTTCAATTTAATTCTATAAACTGTCTAATATTTATGTCAAACATTTTACTAAAACGTGTAATACTGATCGTAGTACTGATAATTTATTAAATAAAACTATTAACCAATATTTTAGACCACCCGCATAAGATTAAGCAATCATGTTTCACATTTAATTTAAGGAATTAGATCAATTAATTGATATATGTTTTGTGACAGTGAAATTACAACACTAAATCTTACATCAGCAATTAACAAATAGTCATTAGGCCTGTTGTTAACGTCTCTTTGGCTTGCCATGAAAGCGATAAGAAATATATAATACAAATAATAAGGTTTTGATTGATCGTTACCAATAACATAATTTCGTTAGAACCAAATGACATATCCATCAGGAACAATATAAGGACACTAGTAATAAAATTATTAGAACAAGGTCAGAATATTTGATTTGCTAATCATCTATTGTTACTAGTAATTTTAGTATTGTTGTTTCTTGTTTTAATCAAACTATAATTAGATTTAGTTATAATAGTTATTGTATTGTAATTTGTACTAATCCATCTGCTGAGTAATGTTGATGAAACAATGATTGACATTTTTTTATCTACTGTTTGAATTTATTAAAGTTTTATTATTAAAACGGTACATCAAAATGTTGTAACTAACAGTTACCACCTACCTGTTTTTTATGAAAGCGGCCATTATATTCGTGACACCTCAAATTAAGTCTGATATTTGATTCATATATTGAAGTTAATTTTCGTAATAGTGTTGATGAATCTTCTAGCCTCCTATTTGAGTTTAATTATAAAATTCTCTCAGTATATTTTTTATCGCCTTTTAAAAACTTTCGGTTCATTTTGAACTAGAGCAAATCAGTCGATGAGAATAGTTTCATCCACTTTAATGAGCACGCATTCAAAGCATTCAACATCTTTAGAATTTATCAATATTTAAGCAACATCCTGAAATTATGTGTCTCTGATTGAAATGAAACGCAAACGAACTTTTTGACTCATTGCTTTTTATTAATTCCTTAAATATTAAATTGGTAAAAAAATGAAAATTTCTGGAAAAATAATTAAGCAATACAATTTTGTTCTTATAACATGAAACTTTCATGGCATTATTTAATGACACTGCTGAAATTAAATAAATTTCATCATCTTGGCCACATTCGCTCCTTATTCAGGATGTTAATAGTGTGATGGTGATAATTTTAACAGGTGATATACTGAAACAAAGGTAACAATATAGTTTTATACAATAGGTGTCAAAAATTTCTAGAAAAATCTAATAAAGAATATGTCTATAATTTTTAGGCAACTATTTATATTTTGTTTATTATTTGCAAGAAAAATACCAATTTGATAATATTATATTATGTATTAGTAAGGTTCTCACAGAGGTTCTCACATTATCAAGACAAATGGATAACTAAAGGATTTTTTTTACCCTCGTTACCTTGAACAATGTTTATCTAAAACTCGGTTTTTGCAAATATTTAATGTGAATGTTATTCACTTCTTTGCTTTATTTTCAAAATAATGTCGTTGAGGACTTTCAAGTGATGGCCATTAGTCTCAATATGCTTTTACACGATGAGTAAGCCAGAATTGTTATTTGCTATCTCAAAACGAATTCAACTTTTTACTTCAATTATGTTATGACTGTTCGAGGTAGATAGGAAAGTCGTCTGGATGAGCTAAGTCCCAGTACCTCATAATGCCTCCTTTTTTGAGGTATACGGTCGTTAAACATTGTTCTCATAAATTTTACACCATCTTCCGCAGTATGTGCTATAACACCATGCTGTTGGAATCAGATGCTAACGAATCTGCATCTCTTTCCTTAAAGTTACACGGAAAAAAATAAATTTTAATTCAAGAGTCTGTTTTCTTGCTTATTGTGTCCCCGGATGGGGTACCGTACTCTTTTAAAAAATTTTATTTTTGATTAACCGAGAAAAGATCCATTCTTTACAAAAAGTTTTGCTTGTCTTAGAAAGTCATAAACAGTTGTCAATCTTAAGATAAGTTATACAGGGCATACTAAAAATTAGAAAATATGAAATCGATTTTAAGCAAACTACCTTATTTTGCAAAGTTCTCTTACTTTGTCATTCTGAACAAGTTCTAAATAAGCTCAAAAACTTAAAATTGATAAATGGCAAAATGAAAAACCGCTGCCCAAGGAATCACTACTTCCACATCCAATTCTTTATCCAAGTCACTCACAACGAAAAAACTTTGTATGTGGAAATAATTGTTTATGGAACTTTAATAATAGTATTTGAAATCCTCTACCCCAAAAACCCATAAAACGATGCCCCACATCAGTAGTGGGGTGGGGGTTGTGATAGGGGGGTGGTAGTGGGGGTGGATGAAGTAAAAAAATGTTTTGAGGTTTCTGGTTCTTGTACATACACTAAATCATAATTTTTTTTCATCCCCTTTAATAAGGGGGTGGGGGTTGGTAATGGGGGGTGGCTAATGCCAAAAATTTGTTTGAGACCTTAGCTTTTCTTGTATATACTAAATACCAATTTTATGGACTCTTACCTGTTTGATTTACCCATTTACCCCAAATTTACCCCAATTTACCCCCCAACCCTTCGACGGAACAAGATGAAAATATAATCTAGTTCTATATCTCGTTAAAGTACATATGTGTACCAAATTTCAAGTCAATATCTTAAACGGTTCCAGAGTAAACGTGCGCACAAAAAAAAGTTACAGACAGACACCGACCGACAGACCGACAGACCGACAGACCGACAGACCGACAGACAGACAGAAATTTTTTTTTCGCTCAAACTTAAAATCTCGACGTTTCATGACATTTTAAGTCTATTTGGACAATAAAAATTTTTAAAAATTTTTTTGTCGTTACTATACTTCCACTGGACGTGGAAGTAAAACGATATAAAAATTCAGTGTCACATCGACTTTTAACACTTAACAGCTGTAAACTTACTAACAGTGCCCCCATTCCCCATTGGACGAACAAAGCAAGTTTTCAGAGGGGTGCAAAATTTTGCCATGAGCAAACCGAATATTATATAATTTAATTCGGCATTACTATTTATTATTTTATTATTTTTGATTATTTGTCAAAATAAAGAATACTAAATTCATTTGTATGCAACTGTGTGGCGTTCGTACGTGCTTGTTCTGTGGTACTGACCACAAACTATAAAAACAGAAACTGGAAATGGGTATTAAGGATAGGATTTTGCAGAGTGAGAGGGAAATATGCGTTTATTTTCAGTTTATTATAAATATTTAAAAAATCATAAATGGTATAATCTTTAAAATAGTTTTAGATACATCCTATTGCTCTAATGAATACAACCATATACAGTTTTTATCATAAATTTTGTATATAGTTAAATGCCATACTCTAATAATGAATTATGAACTATTTTCATTGACAAACTATGACATTCAAGTACAACAGAAATTTACAATAAAAAATATAGATGGTTGTACTCCTTAGAAAAATAGCAATTATTTAACGCAGTTTCAAAGATTATACTATGGTTTTTTAATTATTTATAATAAATCGAAAATAAACGCATATTTCCCTCTTACTCTGCAAAATCATATCCTTTGTATTTGTATTTTATCTTTAAATGAATATTATTAAAGAAAAAAGTTATTCGATTTTTGCTAAGTTATTAAGGTGATCATCATAGTGGTTCTAAATTAAATATAATTACAATTTTGCCAAGTTTCGCGTTTCTTTTCCGTGTCTGATAAGTTTGTATCTAGAATTTGAATACAAAATTATTCCGTTAAACGAACTTGTAGTAGTACTTATTTTAGCATGTGTTGAACTTTCGAAGTAAAATCCGATATTGCAGAGATGTAAGTTGAGAAAGTCAATATTATTATTCAACTTGTGTTAGTATCAGAAGTTCATCAACAGATGCTGTGTCAGATAATAGATAATGTCCTGCGGTTATTAAAAATTGACGATTCTTGCAGCTTATGTGACTTTTTACTGTC
Source organism: Rutpela maculata (assembly GCA_936432065.2). Lineage (NCBI taxonomy): Eukaryota > Metazoa > Arthropoda > Insecta > Coleoptera > Cerambycidae > Rutpela > Rutpela maculata. The sequence goes on from OW386285.2 coordinate 124,516,426, forward strand.
TATTACATTGTATGTTATGGATATATTTTCACAATCTATTACTTAGTTAATGGCAGAAATGTGGATTTGTCTATTTTTATTAACTATATATCACATTACCTAGCGCAACATCTGTCGATGCTTTTTCATTACTAACACGGATTAAATAAATGTACTAATTTATAAACGAGAACACTACTTTATTTACAAATTGGTGGCGCAATTCCCACTACATCCCTTTTACTTTCTTAACTCATTTAATTATTGTGAAAATATTAATTATTTGAAGAAATAAAAAAGATAAAACCATGCAAACATGATTTTAGACATAGGTATTTCAGCCTCAAGAACACAAACAAGTTTCAGTTTAGAAAACCCGAAAAATAGCTGCGAAAATAGTACGAAAAAAGTGTAGAAAATTATATTTTGTAAAAAGGTGTCAGTGGGGGCGTAACTTTTATGGTATTTTCAAACAAACGTGCACGGTGTGGCATGCCACATATTCATTTTGAAATGCATAACATTTTTGCTCGGTTGGTGATGATGAGCTGGGGTTGTACTTTAGTTGCTTTTATAAATAAATATGAACTTTGCTATTAAATATTGCATACATTCAATTTTACTGACTTTTCAAGAAGAGCTCTTGAAAAGTCAGTTAAATTGAATATATGCAAAATCAGTTGCAAAATTTAATAGCAAAGTCCATATTAGTTCCACGTCCAGTGGCAGTATAGTAACAAAGAAAATTTTAAAAATTTTTATTTTTCAAATAGGCTTAGAATGTCATGAAACGTCGAGATTTTAAGTTTGAGTGAAAAAAAAATTCTGTCTGTCGGTCTGTCTGTAACTTTTTTTGTGCGCACGTTTACTCTGGAACCGTTTAAGATATTGACTTGAAATTTGGTACACGTATGTATTTTAACGAGATCTGTAACTAGATTATATCTTCATCTTGTTCCGTCGAAGGGTTGGGGGGTAAATTGGGGTAAATGGGGGTAAATAGGTAAATGAAGCAGGTAAGAGTCAATAAAATTGGTATTTAGTATATACAAGAGAAGTTAAGGTCTCAAAAAAATTTTTTGGCATTAGCCACCCCCCATTACCACCCCCACCCCATTATTAAAGGGGATGAGAAAAGATTGCGATTTAGTGTGTGTACTGTGTACAAGAACTAAAAACCTCAAAATATTTTTTTACTTCACCCCCACCCCACTACCGATGTGCAGTATCGTTTTATGGGTCTTTAGGGCAGAGGATTTCAAATATTATATTATTAACGTTCCATAAACAATTAATTCACTAGTGATCCTAGCTAAGTACATGCATGAGACAAAAGAATTTCAGGTTCAGACTTGAAAAAATAATGTTTCTGTTGTTCTTCAAGAAAAAAATACCCTGTGTGTTTTATTTAAATTTCAATGCGTAAATCGAAAAGTGCAGAAAAAGATGGTTTCATTAACTTTTTTGCCACACTTTTTCCGCCTTGAAAATAAATTCCACTGCATAACACAATAGGAGACTTAAATTAGGCATTTTTTTCAAACAACAAATATTTAATTACCAGTTTTTATGGAGGGGGTAAAATAAATAAATATTAGAGTCCACCGAATCAAGAATCTATTTCAATCCTCTCATTTATTAAAAAATAGTTAAACAGCAACCTAACATACTTATTAACAACAACAATTTCATTTAAAGACATCGTTTAAAGTTGTCAGTATTGATCATAGTATCCTGACTTCAAGCTAGTTTAGATAGGAATCTCAAATTTAGATTTTTACAATATACGTTGCCGAATCTTCTAGAACATGTAAATATCCGAGTTACGTTTTCTCAACATCATTTCACCAACCAAATTAGAAATCATTTTGAATGATACATATCCAAATAGATCGCGGAGATTCCTATATATTACCGCTAAGGTCTCCCGACTTCCACCATGTAGGTTATTATTTTTTATGGGGTCACTTAAAGAGTAAGGTCTACAATGTGGACATTAATGGCAGGACTCAATTAATTCAAAGGATTGTTGAATGCTGCAACGAAATTAGAAGTCTGTGATAAGATCAATCGGTCGTCTCATGAACCGCACCAGAAAATATACTGAAGCTGAAGGTGGCATTTTGAACAAAAAATTTAATTACATTTCCAACTTGTAAATACGCTTTATGGCAATATCTGCACTTTTTATTTTTCGTACAATTATTTTGTTGATATTTTGTTGTTATTTTGTTATTATGTGCATTATTGATATGCAACTTTGTTGCTGTCATTATTGTTGTTGTTATGGGTATATTATGTTGCTGTTTTACTAGTTTTTAATAAATGAGAGGAATGAAATAAATTAAATATATTCTCGAGGCGGTAGCCTCTAATATTTATTTATTTTTATTTATTTTACCCACTCCATAAAAATTGGTAATTAAAATATAATAATTATTATTGAAAAAAAAATGCCTAATTTAATTGTGAAAGCAATTTTTACGCGTGTCATTCATCGATATTTTCTAAAATCTCATATTGTGTTATTTGCTGGAATTTATTTCGAAGGCGGCAAAAGTGTGTAAAAAATAATGAAGCCACAACCAAGTGCCTTCATTATGTTTTTACACACTTGTGCCGCCTGTACTTTTCGGTGTACATATTGAAATTTAAATAAAACATATACAGAGTATTATTATCTTGAAGAACAACAAAAACATTTTTTTTTGTCCGGACCTGGATTTTTTTTTAAATAAAACATGAAAAAGTTGCGGTGTACTTTCCAAAACTACGTCGCCAGGGACATAACGTTTTTGAAGACTGAAAACTTCAGGTCAGATTTTATTGCTATTTGAAAAATTTTCTGTTTTATTTTTCTTCAATTTTCTCAAGTTCAATAACATGAACACTATCAATCAGATACATGTGTTGAAATCGTCTCATGGTCATCCTGTCTTTCTGTTTGCCGGCAGGATGTAGGATTCGCATCCCATCGATGCGTTTTAACCGCGAATGTGTGGATGTACTCATTAAAAACAGTGAACTATCGTTATTCAGCCAATCTCGACCCGCTAAAATGCAATGTGTGGCTCCATACTTATGCAGTTATACACTTTAGTGGTATATCATTATTGTTTAGGAAGTGCTTTATAAGAACAATGAAGAGACATATATTCTTTCGCACACTTTGAAGAAAGGAACACCTATTAAGAGACTTGTCAAAATATACAATGAAACCGGATTGTGCGTGAAGATTCTCTATAGAGACGTGATAGAGGTGAACAGTCCATCCCTCTCATCTCATGCGATTATCCGTTTGAGTTGAAGCGATTACAGGTATGTATAGCTAGAAATAAAGCTAAGGAGGCTGAGGCGAATATGAAAAATTATTTTTTCTTGTCTTATATTCGATATTCAGACATACTGGACGTCCAGTTCGAGCAACGAGGAGCAGCAGGCAGCTTTCAGCAAGAACCTGAAGATGGCAGATGGGATTCTTCCGAAACGTCGTTTAGACAACAATGGCTTCAGCAGGATCCTATCATCTACGTGGGAAAACACCCGGAAGTATACCAACACTTCATATTATATATATTCTTGAACTAGGAAAAGTACGAATATTTATGTTAATCATAAATAAATAATAAACTCGTAATAATTCGTATATTCGAATATATAGTATTTAACTAACATTTTACTCAAAATATTAGAATTTATTAATATTCTAAAAAAAAGATTGTATTTCTAGGATAATATTTTGCGTATTCATAGGCTTCGAATTTTTAAAAGCTGGACAAGACGCTTATGTAACGGATACATAATTTATCTATCACAAACAGACATTTCTATTTTTGTGTTCAGTACATACTGAAATCGATTTCTATGCAAATTTTTTCCTGGTAATATATAACAACATTGTAACGTACTGGTTTGAGGAAGTCAAACAAGTATTATAAATAAAAAAAACCCTGATGTTTAGTTTGTTTAATCACCAATTTTTAGTTACTGATCTATATTTGGTGTACGGTGAATTGCAAAATTTAACTGTATTATTTATAAAAACAAATTTAAAATTAATTAACCGCGGTAAATTATAGTATGCCAAGCAAGCTGGAATTTCCTCCAGCTGCTCTCATTAACAAGGGTACCTAATCCTTGGGTTTTTACAGCATAATATAATGCACTGTATAATATCTATTGACTTTAAATCGTTCTGGTTCGTAAGATTTGCCTTAATTGTATATTGAAGAAATTAATGTCATATATAGAGTGTTTCATTTAAAAGTCCACGGACCATTATCTCGAAAAATAATAACGATATTTTAAATTTGTAAAAGGCATATAATTGATACTAAAACAGTCAGTAAATTACTGCAGTGCAGAAAGATGTCGCTGCGATGCTAAATTATTTTTCGATGGCTGGAACCTTGAAAGACGATTCACATGATTGAGGGATAATTTATAAATAATTTTGATTATATAGAAAATTTAGTAAAAACCAGACGTTTTAATGCTACATGATTTTTTTTCCTTATTTTCTTGTCTAAGTAAATTTGGAAACTCCTGTAAATTTCTTGTTAATAATTTTAGAACATTGGTTGTTTATAACCTTTATCTTATTAAGTACTTCCTATACAGGGTGTCCGCTGTATACGTACAAATATTTTGCTTGATAAGAAACAAAAAAGTCATAAAATGTTTACTTTACTCAAACAGTTTTTCTTAAATTTTTCTAAAAAATCAATATTTTTAGACCAGGTAGTATTGGGGTATAGTACATAAAATATTGTGTAGGTCAATATTTCAATACAGTTCAATGTCATCTTGCGACCTGCATCTCCCTTTTTAATATGTTTATTGTATTGATAATGAAACATAAACAACTTGAAGAAAACGCCGGTGTCTGTTTCATAAAAGGAATTCTCCTCTGTCAGCATCTGCGGTTCAAAGAAAATTTTCATGCTTCGTTGCTTAGTCGTAGAAAGCCGCCACTTAGAGAATATTATTTAGGTATTATGCAAATCACAACTTACACACTTTTTTATTTATTATGAAAATACCTACTTTCTGTATATTGTTGCCCTAATCTGGGCACGCTAATATATTAGTTAGGTAAATACTTTAAAACACTCATTATTGGAGAACCAATCAAAACAACTACTCTTCTAGCTAATGCTAAGAATCCTATCATGTAATTCAATACTTCATCAGTATTAGCTAGAAGAGTAGTTGTTTTGATTGGTTCTCCAATAATGAGTGTTAGCGTGCCCAGATTAGGGCAACAATATACAGAAAGTAGGTATTTTCATAATAAATAAAAAAGTGTGTAAGTTGTGATTTGCATAATACCTAAATAATATTCTCTAATCACGATAAAAGCAAATAAATAAAAATTCTTAGAGTCAATTTGAGAAATATTAATTTTTTAGAGAAGCCACCAGTAAAATGATTATCTTTTATTTTTTTGGCATTTGGTCATATTTTTTAAAGTAACGTAAAATTTTTATCCTTTTGGTAGTATTTTGAAAGTAGATTACCTTTTTATATTTAATTTTATCTTGAGTAGATTTTCTTGGCCTTTAACTTAAAATGTTATACTGTATATTTTTCCTGTTTTTTTTCTTATTATGTTATGTTAATTACATAATAAGTGGTATTTGGTACAGATTCACATTGTCTAATTTTTTGATTAATATTTTCCTTATCGATTTTCGTGTAAACATGTTCAATTTTTTAACACGAAAATATTAATTTTTTTGTAGTAAAATTTATTATACCAAAAATATGGTTTATTCAGTTTAATATTATCTAGTAATTTTGCAGATTATTTTTATCGTAATTTTGGTCATACAATTTTTTCTTTAACGTAATATCTTGCTATCTTAATTTTTGTTTTTTATAACTTACAATTTTTGCTTAGTTTAGCGTGGTAAGAATTTTGTAGTTGATTAATTAGTTATCGGAATTTTGTATCAGAGCACATTGTACTTATTATCGAATTTTTTTGTCGTAATTTCATTTTTCTATCTTCCCTGACTGGTTTTAACAATTGATTTCCCCATTTTTATGTAAAAATACCTGAAAAAAGTGAAGAGGAGTGGCCCAGTACAAATCTACATCCATCCGTCTTATGTAAGGAATTTGGTGGTTTTGAAAAGCGTTCTCGTAGAGAGTTGACAGAGCTTATACTCCAAGCTAGAAGGAGATTCATTTTGGGATCCCAGCTCAACTGTACGTCCCTCATATACCGAAATTTCGGCAGCTTCCAGCCCCATAGTCTTGCTGCAGCCACTCAGTTACGTAAGAATTTGAAAATTTGTATTGTCATTGCAAACATTTTGGTCAGAAGCAATAATGTAAAAAACCAGTCAAATTTGTTATTTTTTTTTAAAACACTTATTTAACTTTATAAAAATTTTGTTATCATTTCACATTTCAAATTTATCTTTGAATTTAAATTATCAATTTTTATTATATGTATTTTATCTTATGGTAAGTTTTATTCATCTTTTGTAAAGTAATTGTAAATATCCTTAAAAAAATGTTTGTAATATACTGTTCTAATTTTATCTACTGTGTATTATTGTTCATACTCAAGAATATATTATCTCTCATTTTTTTTGGTTTTGTTTTACAAGTATTCATTTAAAAATACGCTGGCGCCTAAAGGCCTAATACAACTTAAAAAATTTAACTTCACAAAAAAAAACCCACCGACTTGCACTGAGCTAGCAGGAGCTAAGTTAACGCACCTCTTGTTTGAGGAAGTGGTATAACCAACAAAGTGTCGTTATAATACTTATTAAAAACAATACCCAGTGTTAGAAGTTGTATTTGAAACTTGGAACATATTGAACATTTAAAAAATAACACAGTAGAATAATCTCTATTTAAGTAGACATGTTTTATATATAAACTATGTTTTACCATAATTTTTACCATAATTTTAGAACAAAATACTTAGTACTTAGGTTTTTGATTAAGAATACGAAAATACGAAGATATATCGAAAATGTGCCTTTCAGCTCGGAACAGACTTTCCGAAGGTTACTTGATATATCAATTTTATTTTAAAATATTATTATGGTGTTTTGTTTGCTGCATTTGTTTTGTTGGGCATTGTAAAAAATATCACTTATTATATATGTTTACTGAATTTCAGAACCGTATTAAATTCAATATAATAAAAAAAAAATAATTTTAACTAACATTTGTTTTCATACGAATTCTGGAATGAAAATATAAATTATTGGTTTAAAAAATTTTAGCCGCCATGCCATACAAAATTTTACTATTTGCTTAACCCTCAAGAAGTGCTAAATGAAACGCAAAACAAGGTTTTATCACACCCCCGAGTGTTTCCAGCTACCTTAGTGTAAAACACATTTCGTTTATCCCAAAAGCAAGGGGTAGAACTTACCTGTTTCAGAATAACAAATTCTAGCTAATTAGCTAATATGAAGTTCAAACAAACATCTAGTCAACATTGATGCCCTTGTCGACATGTCGTTACCTTCATTTTGGAAAAAATCACCGCTTTAACCTGCCATCAGTCGGTGTACATGGGCGGACGTCAAGCATTTGAAAAAAAATCCGAGAGCGCGCGTTTGTCCATTGTTTACGATGTACGGAACCTGCGGTAATTTGCATCCATGGCACTTGGATGTGTTGGAGTTCATTCAGACACCCACCGCCATTGTGTGGAGCTGTAATAATAACTTTCTGGCGAGCACAATTGATTTTGTTCAGCACGTGTAAGATGATGTATTAGAATAACCTTAAATAATGATGGTATTGTATAAATAGACAGATATTAAGTCTTCTTTAGCCACGTAAACATCGGTCGGGCGTTCTCTAGTACTTTATTTCCTTCTTCAGACAGAGGAGGAGAAGGAATTTGCGAAGAGAGTAAAAGTAAAGATCGACGAGCAAGGGAACTGTGTAGGATAGCCCTTAAGGCGCTGAACACGTGGCCCATTTAATAGTTTCCTGTGATGGTGGTTTATTTTTTATTGTGCTAGCATATAAATTCTTCCTACGCTTCGGATGGTTTATGAGTTTTTGATATGAACCGGTGTACAACAATGTATATACAATATGAAGTGATAGGACAAAAAAAATCTATACGTATACCTTAGAATGGTTCAAACTTCAGAACATATATATCTATCTAAATGTACTTTTGTTATGTTTCTTTATGACCGACAGTAAAGAGTACCCACTGTTGGTTATTTAAGAAACTGCTGCTAGGCTTCATATGACAATTATACTTATTTCAATGAAGATTATATTGAACATCTGGCCAAAAAATATAATTTTCTGCGACTGCGGAATAACTATACATATTTCATTATTTTTTGTGTGTAAAACATATGTTCACGACAATAGTGGAAAAAAAGTAAAATTGAAAAAAAGTAACATTATTTCACTATGTCGTATAACCGAATTATAAGGATGCATTGAGTATAATTGAAGTTGTGTCACGATCTTCACCGTAAAGCGTCAAATTATAGATTTGTTTTTGTCGTTCAAGTTAATTTTGACATTAATTTATTTAAATATGAAAATTGTGGACGGCCGTAGAAGAGTTATTTATGCAAGAAGTGAATAAAATATTACTTTTTTCACTCCTATGAGTGAATAGTTAAATTGAAAATTGAATTTCCTTACAAAATGAATTTAAAAGATTTAAAACAATTTTTCCAACTGCAAAACTTTTCAACACAAAATTTTGATTTATGTAAGTATAACAAATTGTTTTTCTACAAGCGTGCGGAAAATTATACTTTTCCGAACGCATTTTAATCTCGAAAGTTACACACTAGTGCGGAAAAGTTTTTTTTCAACACTAGTGCGTAAAAGCGATTATATTTTTATTTTTATTTTCGGGCAAGTTACAGTTACATTTTGAAAACGTGTTAGTTAATATGCTAAAGTTTTTCATTTATATTTTCCTATTTTATACAACGGGCTCGTATCTGAGCCTATGTAAAAAGTGTTTTCCGTCATATGTCATAAAACTGGAGTATGTCGTATTTCATACCATGCTGATTAAAAGTCTTAATGGGCCCAATCCCCTAAAGTCAAGGTTTTCCAAGATATTTAAGTATAAAGTTTGAAAAATGCAGCTGGCGGAAGCAGTACCGGGTGGACCAAATTAGATAGGATTTGGGGTTTTTTCTAAAACTATAGCAGATAGACAAAAACTAATAGACGGGGATCCAGAGACCATTTACTTTCAGTCCTATGCATCTGTTGGACATACTTTTAAAATTAGATCTATGTTATGTAAAATTTTCTGCCGAATCCATTTCCGGAGGGCGATTTGCGATACAAGTTGGCGTTCATCCCTTATATTAATTTTTCAGCCCTTTTCGGCGATACACGATATTTAACATTTTTCAGATATATCTCGTGTTATCTCGGAAACTATAAAATCTACAAGTATCAAATTTTAGACGAAGATTAAATAATATATGGCGATTACGATAGCTGACTAAAATGATATTTTGATTATTGATCTTCTAAGAAAAAAATAAAAACTGTGGAGATGCTGAAATATTGTAGGGAAAATTGTAGCATCGAGGACTTTTTATATGTGTAGAAATATTATATCAGTTATGTGAGCAGTATTGTAGTAGAAACATCAAATTTAATTTTAGTGAAAAAAATTTTACAATCGTATCAGTCTGGCGGAAGATATAAATTATTTAGTATCTGGAGCGATACCCTGCGCTTTGATCGCACATGCATAAAGTGTTGTAAACTGTGGTAGAACGCGCTCTTCGCATCATTCGACATCGCAAGGCATTATTTGAGTACGATTGAAATAGCAAATAGAAGCGTGTGTATATAAAAATGCTCGTTTGCAAATTTAATGTAAGGAAAAAATTGTGACACTGGGATAAGTCTGTCTGTGTACAAAGATAAAATTAGTTTCGTCTCATATATAAGCGCCAATTAACAAACTCTTCATATAAACATATATTTTAGTGGCAAGTTATAAAAATTTGTAAAATGATTTATTAAAACCCATTACTTTCTTGACAAAATTATTAAAAAAGAAACGATATACAGTTTCATAACGAATAATGAATAAAGAATTGTAAAAAATTTGATTTCCTGAATACCTAAACAATATTTTTTTTTATGATTAATAAAAATGTAAAGTGAATTAATCATTAATTTCAAATACAATTATTTATTCTGTATGGGGAATATATTTATTTGCGTATATACCAAACAGTTAAAATTTAATTCAACTCATTATTTAATGTAGTACAGAAAGAAGCTATCTATGTAAATAGATTAAAAATATTTTATTCAATAAATATTCTACTCAGATTTACAATTTCCCATGCATATGAAGCTTATTATGCAATCAACTGCTAGTTTTTTGAAACAACACCTAATAGTGCAGCTATTATTTTTACATTTGCAGGTTGTCACATCCATTTGTTCCGGTTTCGGGTGTTTTGTGATCATGATGGGAATGAAAATGTTGTGCTCTTTTTTTCCAACCATATTCATGAATATTCAGTAATTCAGGGGACGGATTACTAGTATTTTTCCATAAAAATATTGTATAGGCACTTCGTTTTGCATGCAGAATGAAGGCATCCTGAGTAGGTGGCAACGTCCTCAAATTCATTTTGCAGTTTTTAAATAAATGTACTCCTAAATGATCTAAATTATCTTCAAAATTGGGATGACCATACAAGCATTTGAAAAAGTAGAAAGTTGTTGCCGTAAATTGACGATTTGCACGAAAGAAAGTTTGGTAAAAAGTGTCTAGATTGGTATCACTGTAATTCACTGCACATGTTGACCAACTCGTCTAATTTCCAAACTTTGCAACAATTAAATACCTATAATATAATAATCATAACATTGTTTTCATTATCTTTAATGTTAAACCCACTTCCATTGAATATAAATCATCTTTATTAGGTTGATTCGTAGTCTACATATTTAAAAAATGTCGAATTATGCATTTTGTCAATCACTGCTGCCAACTCTTCTAAACTGAGAGTTGAAAACAGTGTTTGACAAATTACATAATTCGACATTTTTTAAATATTGTAGACTACGAAATAACCTAATAAATATTATTTATATTCAATGGAAGTAGGTTTAACATTAAAGATAATGAAAACAATGTTATGATTATTATATTATAGGTATTTAATTGTTGCAAAGTTTGGAAATTAGACAGGTTGGTCAACATGTGCAGTGAATTACAGTGATACCAATCTAGACACTTTTTACCAAACTTTCTTTCGTGCAAATCGTCAATTGAAAAACATCCGCTTTCTGAGGGTATTGCGCTAAAGGAACTATTTCATTGCGAAGATCATTTCACGCGCTAAGTTCTCCGATATTAAATAAATTATATCTTTCACTAGAATAATCCGATTGTAAAAATGTTTTCACTAAAATTAAATTTGATGGTTCTACTACAATACTGCTCACATAACTGATATAATATTTCTACACATATAAAAAGTACCTCGATGCTACAATTTTCCCTACAAAATTTCAGCATCCCCGCAGTTTTTATTTTTTTCTTAGAAGATCAATAATCAAAATATCATTTTAGTACAGCTATCATCATCGCCATATATTATTTAATCTCCGTCTAAAATTTGATCCTTGTAGATTTTATAGTTTCCGAGATAACACGAGATATATCTGAAAAATGTTAAATATCGTGTATCGCCAAAAAGGGGTGAAAAATTAATATAGGGTATGAACTCCAGCTTGTATTGCAAATTGCCCTCCGGAAATGGATTCGGCAGAAAATTTTACATACCATAAACCTAATTTTAAAAGTATGTCCAAAAGATGCATAGCAATGAAGAAATACGCGGAATTTAGTTTACTGGATCCCTGTCTATAATATCCTGAGCTCGATTTTCGAGAAACAAACAAGGGCGCAAACCGTGATCGTCTACCTTTTTCGACTACCGAGCTACAGAGCATTTTTGGAAAACTGGCATTTTGGGATGGCCTCTATATCTCAATTACTAAGTGTCGAATTGAATATTGAGTACCACATTCTTAAGGCAATTTTTTGAGTAGAATCCGTTGCTAATAAGAAGAAAATTATGCATGCCTCAGTTTTCGAGGCCATGGAAAACTATTAACAACAACACTTCTTATAAAATAATTTTGTCAAAAATAGGAAACTAAACTAAAATAAATGTTCGAATTATCTTCCATTCACATCTGTGCACACTTATCGCATTTCCAATATTTACTGAGAAGGCCATGTTAAAAAAAAGAAAATCGAAAGAGTCGTAAATGTCAAAAACTAATTCTGAGTGAGCATTGTTAAAAATGGTTCAATTTAGTAATCCTATTTTTGGCAAAATTATTTTATATTATAAGAAGTTTTGTTGTTGTTAATAGTTTTCCATGGCCTCTTCACAAATGTATTAAATGTTTTGAAAATTAACCACTTTTATAGAGATAAATATGACATATTAATATCGTTGGATAGCTAATTTAATAGTGCGGAAGTTTAGCTAGGATATTTCAACATATTGTGCACTTTTTGATAAAAGCAACAAATTTCGCACAGAGGTAGACCGATGTAATATCAACAATTTTGGATGTGGAGCCATTGGCCAACTGCCCCCTGGCGGCCATTTTCCAAAATGGCGGCCAGTGGACACCCAAAAGACAACAGAAGTTAGATAAAGTTTGCTCCTGAAGGTTTTACTGAATGTTTATTGAAACATGCCAGATAGTTTGTAAGTTATACATATTTATTTAATAATTTTATATTTCACATTTCAAATTATATTGAGATTATTTAAAAAAAATGCAATACAAAATATTAATTTAACTTTATAATATGACTCTGTAGTATATTGTATGTGAAATGTTTAAAGTAATTTAAAGATTAATGGAAAACTAAGATTTATTACATTCAAATAAACTTTTTCATTTCTGTACATTTTTCATATTGCATTAAAAAATTAAAAGACAAAATATTAAAAATCTGTTTTACAGTCCCAGTACAGTATACTGCCAGTTTAGAACATTCGTTTTAAGAATGCGACTTCAGTTCTCAGAGCACTCCCCGTCGCAAGCACACAGTGGTGTGCATTCCAGACCGGCCTTCTTGCACTTACACTTTTGGCTCCACATCCAAAATTGTTCATATTATATTGGTCTACCTCTGTGCCAAAGGGGGAGGGTCAATAAGGCCGGTTTTCGGCCCCCCTCAAATTTGGCAAAAAGAACAAAGAATATGTTTTTTAACAGTCTAAGGTCAATTTAGAGTCGATTCGACCACAAACGGAACCAACCCCACCCTCCTCTTAGGGTCATTTTAAGGTCAAATTATGAAAAAGCCATGAAATAAACTCGGCTTTTTGGAATGAGTAGGCTTATTTTGGGACTTCGATTTAATACATATATAGGTTTCTGGGTCGCTGATTCCGGATCCGAGGTCAGTTTGTCTACAGTGTGTCCCAGGATAGATGTAACAAGAGGTGTAATGGACCAAAAATTTTGGAATTTTAGAATGGTATTTGGGGATTGAGTACTGCTTGTTGTAAAACTAAAGCATACCAAAAATGACTTGATTTGGTGTTCTACAGGGTGTTTATAAGCAAAGTTGTAAAAATCACCACTAATAAAGTACCTTTATTTTTCTAAATATGAAAAAATTCCACTAAGAAAAGTTATTTAGAATGCAATTTTATAGCTCTATACCTTTCAGGAATATAAAATTATTTTTTTGAAACTTCCCATTTTTTGCGAATTAAGAGTTGAATTCATATTTAAAGTTGTGTAGGAGCAAATGTAAATCATCTGCTTTTCTCATAGCCTACTTTTAGCTTCTACATAACTTTAAATATTAATTTGCAAAAAATAATTTCTATGCAGTTTTAATTGAATGGTTCAAAATAAAATACTTTATTGAAAAAATGGGAAGTTTCAAAAAAATAATTTTATATTCCCTTTTAAAGAGGTATAAAATTGCATTTTAAATAACTTTTCTTAGTGGAATTTTTTCATATTTTGAAAAATAAAGGTACTTTATTAGTGGTGATTTTTACAACTTTGCTTATAAACACCCTGTAGGACACCAAGTCAAGTCATTTTTGGTATACTTTAGTTTTACAACAAGCAGTATTCAATCCCCAAATACCATTCCAAAATTCCAAAATTTTTGGTCCATTACACCTCTTGTTACATCTATCCTGGGTCACACTGTAGACAAACTGACCTCGGATCCGGCATCAGCGACCAAAAAACCTATATATATATATTAAATCGAAGTCCCAGAATAAGCCTACTCATTCCGAAAAGGCGAGTTTATTTCACGGCTTTTTTATAATTTGACCTTGAAATGACCATAAGAGAGGGGGTGGGGTTGGTTCCGTTTGCGGTCGAATCGACTCTAAATTGACCCTAGACTGTTAAAAAACCTTTTCTTTTTTCTTTTTGCCAAATTTGAGGGGGGCCGAAAACCGGCCTTATTGACCCTCCCCCTTTGTTGCTTTTACCAAAAATTGCACAATAGGTTGGCTAATTCGCTGTACTATAAGTTGTGATCGAATAATGAAATAATTTATAGAGAGTTCCATTTAGAAGAAACACAAGTTATATCCATATCTCGAAGACTGAGGCATGCACAATTTTCTTTTTATCAGCAACGGATTCTACTCAAAAAAGTGCCTTAAGAATGTGTTACTCGATTTTCGATTCGACACATGGTAACTGAGATATAGATGCCAATTTTCCAAAAGCGCTCTGTAGTCGACAAAGATAGACGATCGCGGTTTGCGCCACTGTTTTTTTCTTGAAAATCGAGCTCAGGACACCTATATTAGTTTTTGTCTATCTGCCATAGTTTTAGAGAAAACCGCAAATCCCATCTAATTTCGTCCACCCTGTACGTTTGCACCAAGAATACAGGGTAGGTAAGAAACATGATTATATGGACAATTTCAAGCATAAAAGTTCTAATGAAGGTATGCCCTAATATGCTTCGTAAGGAAGCTACAGTTCCATAAAGATGGCGTCCAAAAGACGATTTTCAGATAATATCTCAGTAACTAGATCTAACTTTTATCTAAAAATAATTCACTACAATGTATTTTTACAGTTTCAAACAATTGTCATTGTTATGAAAAGCTTACTTTCTTTATTTTTATAGAGCTTTATTTATAGAGCTTCCTTACGAAGTATTTTAGGGCATACCATTAGAACTTTATGCTTAAAATTGGCCATATGTTCACCTCCTGAATTTTCTTACGTACCCTGGATACTTGATGGAAACGTACTGCCCCTGCCAGCCAGTGGCGGCTGGTGAAATTTCAATAATTTTTTTCTCGTCTGTGGTGCATGGGACCCATACGAAATATGGGAACTAATATCTAGAGAAGCTCTCCTCTAACGACCCGTAAAAAATTTTGAAAAAGCAGTTTGCGAAAAATTTTTTCAAAATTCGGTTGCCTCCCCTAGGTCTAGGGACTTCTGTTTATTATTTTTTTTTGTCATATACATTTTACTTTTCATAAAAATACAACAATAGGTTTTGGAGTTTATGAAAATATTTTCATTTCTAACTGAAATACAACGAATTGAAATTTTATAATTTGTTAAATTGTAAATTACAAAATTTCAGTTCATTATATTTCAGTTAATAATGAAAATATTTTCATAAACTCCAAAACCTACTGTTGTATTTTTATGAAAAGTAAAATGTATATGACAAAAAAAGTTTAATTTTTTTTTTGTCATATACATTTTACTTTTCATAAAAATACAACAATAGGTTTTGGAGTTTATGAAAATATTTTCATTTCTAACTGAAATGCAACGAATTGAAATTTATAATTTGTTAAATTGTAAATTACAAAATTTCAGTTCATTATATTTCAGTTAATAATGAAAATATTTTCATAAACTCCAAAACCTACTGTTGTATTTTTATGAAAAGTAAAATGTATATGACAAAAAAAGTCCCTAGACCTAGGGGGGGCAACCGAATTTTGAAAAAATTTTTCGCAAACTGATTTTTTAAAATTTTTTACGGGTCGTTAGAGGAGTTCTTCTCTAGATGTAGTTCCCATATTTCGTATGGGTCCCATGCGCCACAGACGTGAAAACAATTATTGAAACTTCACCAGCCGCCACTGCTGCCAGCTGAATTTTTCAAACTTTATACTTAAATATCTTGTAAACTTTTGATTTTAGGGGGTTCGGCCCATCGAGACTTTTAATCAGCATGGTCTGAAGTACAACATTCTCCAGTTTTATGACCTTTGACTGAAACCACTTTTTACATAGGAGGAGGAGATACGGGATTCTTTAATGGCATTAAAGCAATTTTTATTTACACTAACTCTTTTGAAGTAGCCTCTATAACTTCAAAAATCAAACAATTGTGTAGCCATGACTATCAAACATTTTATCTTCAACATTACGCTATGACTGTCTGATTTTGACGTATTTCAGTCACATAACAGTTAACAAACAAACGCCAAGTCAAGTATCTTTTAAAGTAAAGCTTAGTTATTTAATTAAAAAAACGCGTTCAAATGGATAATTCTGACGGAGACTTACCAGAATATATTTTGGAAGAAGCAAAGATCGCAAAGGGATTATTGCCTGCCAAATCTAGACACAGATATGGGGAGCACGCGGTGTTTATGAACTGGTGCCAAGGAAAGGGTGTAAAAAGTATGAGAGAGCATGTTCTTTTAGCTTATTTTTCGGAACTTACTAGTCAACCATCCTAAGTTGGCAGGTAGCCGTGCAGAGAAAGAAGAAATATCGTCACTGTTGGACAGAGGCAAACCAGCTTTTTAAGCTAGCTAGGTAGCTAGCTAGCTTAAGAAGCTTAAAAAGTTTGTTTGTCTCTGTCCAACAGTGACGATATTTCTTCGTTCTCTGCGCGGCTATTTGCTAACTTAGGATGGTTGATTAGTAACAAGTATTTAAGCCAAATACATTGTGGTCAAGATATTCTATGCTAAAGAACGTTATAGAAATCAAAAGTTATCTGGATATAAGTACATTTTTTAAAGTAACTTGGTATATCAAGAGAAAATGTGGGATTTAGACGTAGCGCTGGTGCTTACTTTTCCCTACATTGATAGACTGGCGGTACATGACCAGTCAGGTGCAACGTTTTTAAAATGCATGCCAGTCATATATATGAATGAAATTACCATGAATATGCCAGAAATGCAAATTTTAGGCAGTCGTCGCATGCACAAGGGGGTGCAAATCGGTTTTTTTTGTGTCTTTTTTTTGGGTTTTATTTTTTTATTTTTTTTAATGGATGCCAATAGTGCCAAACGAAAAGCCTTCAAAAAAAATCCAAAATCAAAATCATCCAAAATCAAGAACACCAAAAAATTTTACGATTTAATGTGCACATTAACAGTTGTTTTGAGCGCGGAAACTGCATGCCAATGAATTTCTGCTGGATTTTTTTTCACGGCTTTTCGTTTGGCACTATTGGCATCCATTAAAAAAAATAAAAAAATAAAACCCAAAAAAAAGACACAAAAAAAACCGATTTGCACCCCCTTGTGCACGCGACGACTGCCTAAAATTTGCATTTCTGGCATATTCATGGTAATTTCATTAATATATATAATTGGCATGCATTTTAAAAACGTTGCACCTGACTGGTCATGTACCGCCAGTCTATGATCGATGCATTTCCCGGTGGGACATCCAATACTTCTATTTGAAAATTTTGAGTAATTTCTAAAATAGTGATTTTATCAATTTCGGACGGAAGTTTTTATAACACAAATCAACAAAAAAATCCAATACGTATTATTTATGAATATTAGAATAATTTCAGGTGGATCGACACGCTAGATTGAAAATTAAAAGTGGCTGTAAAAATTTCAAGACGACGCAGACAGTCATGAAATTAGTAGTTATATATAAAATGGGATCTTGAAACCAAAAATGCAAAAAAGTGTGTCCCACTCAAAATTCAAAACTTGCCAGACAGATTTAAAAAAATGTAGTTTTAGTAACATGTGGCACTTACAGGGCTACCAGGCCTAAAATTAGAAAATCCGGACTTTACTTATAAATATTTGGCCGGACATTTGGTACAAAAAGCCGAACAGCATTCGTTCGCTATAAAAAAATTACTCAAACACAAAATCAGTCTTTTAATATTTTTATTAATTTTGATTAATATAAAAACAAACATTTGTTACATAGAAACAGAAAAAGACATCGCAAGACAATAAAATGTATCTATAGAAAAGCGACCAAAAACGAAAAAAAAACGAAAAATCACGTTTTAGAGTCTTAGGCAAACAGCCAAACAAGAGCCGGATAGGCCGGACATGTTAATTTTTAGCCGGACGAAATCGTAAAAAGCCAAACATGTCCCGCTAAAGCCGGACGCCTTTCAACTCTAGGCACATACCAAGTTGCTTCTCAGTATATTAAGCCGACTCCTAAATGGAAAGCATTTGTGACCAAATGAGTAAGAAACCAAAACTTTAAACGAAAAAAAAAACATCAATTTTTTTTTGAGAGAATAAAAGAACTGAAAAATAAAATTAAGTAGGTATAATAAATACATAATATCAGTAGATTCATTTTTCTTAAAACAGCGTATAGCGTAATAAAGTAGATAAATTCCAAAGCAGTAATTCAAATAATACTTCCATACTAGTTGTAATTTATTATTTCTCTGGATTATAATAAACCGTTTTCTGAGTGTACCGGTTATCCGTTGAAATAATTTATCCAATTAAAGTCACTTGGTAAATACAGAAATAAAATACAAATATTATTAAGGGTAATAAAATAAAAGGCCTAAAAAATGCACTTCCAGTCCTAAATTTCAATCTTAAACAATTTAATTCCATCTAACTGGTTGTATAATAAAGTCAAACAGGACTGGAGAGCCATTAGTTGAAGTGTCGGAAAGATACGGCCTCTCATCGTAAATATTGGGTGTTTTACCTGACCGTGACGGTCGCTCTCTCACGTTGTGTCTTCTTTACATATTTTTTCTTGTCCTAAAGCGCTGTAAACGTCAACTGTCTACACTTTTAGCATGTTTAAGTAAATTTATTTGCCAACCTCTTTGATGGCTATATAAAATAACAACCCTATTAATTTGACCCTGGTGTTGCGAAAACATTAAAAGAACATTAAATCGACATCTTTATTTATTTAGGCGGAATGTGTTATTTTTTATTTTTAGATAGAGAGTGTGAAATACACTCGAAAAT
This sequence comes from Rutpela maculata, assembly GCA_936432065.2. Taxonomy (NCBI): domain Eukaryota; kingdom Metazoa; phylum Arthropoda; class Insecta; order Coleoptera; family Cerambycidae; genus Rutpela; species Rutpela maculata. The sequence continues at coordinate 124,535,631 of OW386285.2, forward strand.
AATAAATTCTGAGTGGCGAAGAAAATATAAAAAGTGAATTAACGTGGATCTGTTAATTTCAATAAAAAATGTGGCGACTAAAACAAACTCACTAAAATATGGCATCCCCAATCCCCATGCACCTTTACAATAGGCTATTCGATTTACAATTTAAAGAAACTTATTCTTACTGATTTTAACACATTATTTTGTGTTTATCTACCGATATAATAATATGTTTTGAAGAATGTATAATTTACACCATACCGTTTGTATTTGCTTGTTATCGAGATATGTTCATTCTTTTCTCTCTGTTGATTTTTATGAGAAATATTATTCCAAATATGACAATTTTCGTAGAAACTAAATATATCCGTATCACTCATTTCATCATAATTTTTTACTTCCACATCCAGTGGAAGTACAGTAACGAAAAAAGTTTTTTTTTAATTTTTATTGTTCAAATAGGCTTAAAATGTCATGAAACGTCGAGATTTTAAGTTTGAGCGAAAAAAAAATTTCTGTCTGTCGGTCTGTCACTCTGTCTGTAACTTTTTTGTGCACACGTGTACTCTGGAACCGTTTAAGATATTGACTTGAAATTTGGTACACATATGTACTTTAACGAGATCTGGAACTAGATTATATTTTCATCTTGTTCCGTCGAAGGGTTGGGGGTAAATTGAGGTAAATTTGGTGTTAATGGGTAAATCAAGCAGGTAAGAGTCCATAAAATTGGTATTTAGTATATACAAGAAAAGCTAAGGTCTCAACAAAATTTTTGGCAGCCATCCTCATTACCTCCCCCACTCCTTTATTAAAGAGGATGAAAAAAAATTGTGATTTAGTGTATGTTCAAGAACCAACAACCTCAAAATATTTTTTACTTCAACCACCCCCACCCCACTACCGATGTGGGGTATCGTTTTATGGGTTTTTGGGGTAGAGGATTTCAAATATTATATTCTTAAATTTCCATAAACAATTGTTTCTACATACAAAGTTTTTTCGATGTGAGCGACTTGGATAGAGAATCTGGATGTGGAAGTAGTGATTCCTTGGGCAGCGGTTTTTAGCATTAGAATAGTATATTATTCAGCAAGCGTATAATGGTAGCTATTACTTGCGGGGGTGCTGTGGCACGAGTTGAGAGTGAGCGTCGTAAATTATCCGAACGTATAATAGCCATTATACGCGAGCAAAATACTATACTTTGTCCTCGACTAAATTGTTTAAATCGTTTAAAGTTGAAAACATAAAGTTAGTTCATAGTAAAACTTTGACGCCTGACACGTCAAACACGAAAACATGAGGACTCTCTCTTGGAAATAATGGACTCATTCGTTGGTTATGAAAATTACTAGTTCCTGATTGGTCAAAAGTGCGTTATAATGAGATTAAGTTCATTATGCGTTAGGTTGGAATTATGACTATCTTTATTCGTCAGTTGTTACATGTATTATGCAAGGATTATACGTTAGTCGTGGATAAGAATTGTTATATCATATTAATAATTTCTTGAAATAATTGTAACGCTTATACAGGGCATCAATGAATCGATGTTACAAACTTCGGGTGCCGGATCCTGACGATATTTTTAGGAGGAAAGAGAAAATTCATAAAATTCTTCGAAGGTAAATGAATGATGAAATTAAACCTTCAAAAGGAACAACAATACACACATAGGGACACACATACTACTGCAACAATGGTCCAACGAAATGGAAGAGAACACATGAATGAGTAGAATAAATACAAGAAACGGATCACTAGTAATTAGACAAGGATCATCAAATAAACAACTGCTAGAAATAATGATTAGGACTAGAAGAAATGATACACCTGGAGTAGGGTGGTCCTTATTTTGCGACGTTGGATTTTCTTCGGTCTCACCCTCTAAAGTTTTTCCAATTATTTTAAAAATGAAGTAGGTATACAAAATTTTAACTCGATCGGATAACGCTAACCCGTGCCTCAATGCCATTAAATGTCACTGAAATACGCAATTTTCATCAATACTATTTTCTTACAGTTTTTTCGGCCGTACCCCCTAAAGTGGTTCCATTTATTTAAAAAATGAAGTATATAACATTTTAACTCGATCGGATAACGCTAACCCGTGCCACAAGGCCATTAAAAGTCACTAAAATACGCAATTTTCATCTATTTTCAATAGTATCTCGTGAACTGTTGATTACATCGAAATGTTATACATAGATAATTGGAAGAAAATTTATTTTTATAAAATGTCATTTCTTTGCATTTTTCTCATACATTTAATAGTTGAATAGGAATGATGAAGCTTCGGTTGGCATAATCAGGCACCAGAATGTCCATGTTCTCGTTGAAATGCCAGGATACACGTTTTGTGTCCCATGAATTAATCGAATTAGCTTCCCTTTATTGTAGGGATGTCTTATAGCAACACGGTATCTGTCGCGGTTGTTTGCTAGGCGTACGACCTCAACAAACTCTTTTTCATTTGTCGTTTTTTAACAACAACGATTCCCTGCGATATTGCCATCTGCTGCAGCTGAGGCTCGAACTCGGTAACAGCGACTAACCATGTTGTTTCACTCAATCGGGTCTAGACCAGTTTCGTTAACTCGCTAAAAACGGCGCTAAACATCCATACTCTAGCCAGCGAACCAGGAAATCCGTGGTCTCAATGCTAACACGTAAGTACTGAACCACTGGGTCGGTTAAGTTTCTTTCACCATTGCCATCTGATTTTCCATGAACCATTAACCGTCTTATGTTTCAAATTATCGGCAGTAAATTGCCATTTAGCAGACAAGTTTTAAGTGAGTTTATTTCAATTTCAGAGGAGGTTAAATCACAATTTCTAAAAGCATTTTCCATATTATTTGCGAAATATTAGAGAGAGAGATTAAACTAGGGAGCTAGATCCCAATCAGCGTTAGTAAATTTTATATAGAATATCAATGAGTTTAAAATTTTCTGGAGGACCAACTAAATATTTCCCTAAAAAAATCGAAAATCAGCGGTATGGCGCGTTAGGGATGATTTTTAGGGGTGAAGCTCCCACTTGAGCCTTGAGACCTCTTTTGCTTCTGGAAAATAGCCACCTTGCGCGTATAATTTCCAAACGCCAAAATATAACTTATTTCTCCTATTTTTAACACGCTTTTATTAGGTCGACCTGTAACTAATTATGTATGTATGTAAGTAAAAAGTCTAGAAGCTGAATTTCACCCACTTCTAATTGTTGTATCATCATGAAACTTGGCATTTGTGTGTAGCTCTGATGACAATACAATATATATTCTCGGGGATAATATAACTATTGTTATGATTATCATCGGTGATAGCCCGAGGTAAAACCGATGTAAATTGATCGAGTGCGAAGCACGAGTTCTATTTTCTATAGGTTTTAACGAGTGGTATCACCGATTCACAGGCACACACACAGAAACAAGTTCAAACCCAGGAGACCGACATATCATTTCCGAAGGATTTTCGGGCACTGAACACGATGCCGTAGTCAAAATATATGACTTAAGGGCGAATTTCGGAGAAAATCGCAATTACTTTCACATCCAGCGGAAGTATAGTAACGACAAAAAAAATTTTAAAAATTTTTATTGTTCAAATAGGCTTAAAATGTCATGAAATGTCGAGATTTTAAGTTTGAGCGAAAAAAAATTTCTGTCTGTCGGTCTGTCTGTAACTTTTTTTGTGCGCACGTTTACTCTGGAACCATTTAAGATATGGACTTGAAATTTGGTACACATATGTACTTTAACGAGTTCTGGAACTAGATTATATTTTCATCTTGTTCCGTCCAAGGGTTGGGGGGTAAATTGGGGTAAATTTGGGGTAAATGGATAAATCAAGCAGGTAAGAGTTCATAAAATTGGTATTTAGTATATATAAGAGAAGCTAAGGTCTCAAAAAATTTTTTGGCATTAGCCCCATTACCACCCCCACCCCATTATTAAAGGGGATGAAAAAAAATGTGATTTAGTGTATGTACAAGAACCAGAAACCTCAAAATATTTTTTTACTTCATCCACCCCCACTACCACCCCCTATTACCACCCCCACCCCACTACCCATGTGGGGTATCGTTTTATGGGTTTTTGGGGTAGAGGATTTCGAATATTATATTATTAAAGTTTATGGAACTTATTTCCAAATACAAAGTTTTTTCGTTGTGAGTGACTTTGATAGAAAATCTGGATGTGGAAGTAGTGATTCCTTGGGCAGCGGTTTTTTAAGGTTAAAACTGGCCAAACATTAAACTTAAAGTGATTTTAACATACATGCCGACCAAGTATATCATTTCCGTAGTATTTTTACGCGCTGAACACGATAAAAATAGTGAAATTTATTTTTGACATTCAGATTTCAATAAAAATCCAATTATTTGTAGAAAACTGGCCAAAAAATAGGTTTAAAGTGATTTTTCTTATATATTGACCAGATATATCATACTACCAATATGATATATCTGGCACCAAACGGAAATTGGAGATTATGAAGTACTACAGCATGGTATAAAAACCTTCCCGTAGGTGTTAATACTATCTTCAAATGGACAAAGGAAACCGCTCAAAAAGTGGGAATTGATACCACCAACCAAAAAGTGACAAATCACTCTTATAGATCAACAGCTGTAACCCATTTGGCGAACGCAGATATACCAGAGCAAAAAGTCATGAAGATAACTGGTCACAATAACTCAAAGTCCTTAAAGTCTTATTTACAAATGCAAACCCCACGACATTCTGAAATAGTAAATAAGATGAGAGGGATTGAAACATCTAATAGTGTTTCAGTTTCCCATACCGAATGCGATAATCCACAGGTTGTATATCAAAACTGTACATTTAACATTCAAAATATGTACTGTAATAAATAAATAAATAAATAATTATTGTACTGATGCATATTAAAGTTGTACATTTAACGTTGAAAATATGTATTGTAATGAATAAATAAATAATTATTGTATTGATTGTAATATTTACTGTCAAACTGATAGATCGTTTAAAATTTTTGACTTTTTAAAAAAATTATTTTCTGTTAACGTTCATTATATTCTCTCACCAAATATAACACGTGTTATGATTAATCACAGGCACACAAAAAAAAAGTTCAAACCCAGGAGACCGACGTATCATTTCCGAAGGATTTTCGGGCGCTGAACACGATGCCGTAGTCAAAATATATGACTCAAGGGCAAATTTCGGAGATAATCGCATTGACTTCCACATCCAGTGGAAGTATAGTAACGACAAAAAAATTTAAAAAAAGTTCTATTGTTCAAATAGGCTTCGAATATTGAGATTACAAGTTTGAGTGAAAAAAATTTCTGTCTGTCGGTCTGTAACTTTTTTGTGCGCACGTTTACTCTGGAACCGTTTGAGATATTGACTTGAAATTTGGTACACATATGTACTTTAACGAAATCTAGAACTAGATTATATTTTCATCTTGTTCCGTCGAAGGGTTAGTGGATAAATTAGGGTAAAATTAGAGTAAATAGGTAAATCAAGCAAGTAAGAGTTCATAACATTGATATTTAGTATAGACAAGAGAAGCTAAGGTCTCAAAAAAATTTTTAGCATTAGACACCCCCATTACCACCCCCACCCCATTATTAAAGGGGATGAAAAAAAATGTGATTTAGTGTGTGTACAAGAACCAGAAACCTCAAAATATTTTTTAACTTTATCCACCCCCCTCTCCCACCCCTTGTGACCTCCCCCACCCCACTACCGATGTGGGGTTTCATTTTATGGGTTTTTGGGGTAGAGGATTTCAAATATTATATTATTAAAGTTCCATAAACAATTATTTCCTGATACAAAATTTTTTCGTTGTGTGACTTGGATAGAAAATCCGGATGTGGAAGTAGTGATTCCTTGGGCAGCGGTTATTTAGCTTGTTTTGATTCTCCTTGAAGCGCAAAATTCCATGAACTGGTTCCACTTCTTTATTAATTTTGGTATTTTTTGGTGTTTTTTTCTCAATTAACTTTCGAATCTCTTCCTCGCTAGCATCTCCCCATCGACGGTGATTTACTGGTTGAAACATTTTTCTGCTTAAGAGCACTATTTTCTGATTTCGACGCGACTATTGAAACTTTCTGTCACTTTGACAGTAAACTATTTTACTCATTAAAAACAAGTGACAGTCAATATGCGGTGATAAAATTATCACCGATTTGATAACATATTATGCTCTTTTGTTTTTGTATTTTAACCAATGAAATTAATCAAAAATGTACCATGTGACACGTGAATTAAATTCTCGGGGATAATATAACTAGTGTTATGATTATCATCGGTGATAGCTCGAGGTAAAACCGATGAAAATTGCCCGAGTACGAAGCACGAGTTCAATTTTCTATAGGTTTTAACGAGTGGTATCACCGATTATTAATCATAACACGTGTTATATTTGGTGAGAGAATATAATGAACGTTAACAGAAAATAATTTTTTTAAAAAGTCAAGCGCAAAATTCCATGAACTGGTTCCACTGAGATTCTTTATTAATTTTGGTATTTTTTGGTGTTTTTTTCTCAATTATCTTTCGAATCTCTTCCTCGCTAGCATCTCCTCATCAACGGTGAGCTACTGGTTGAAACATTTTTCTGCTTAAGAGCACTATTTTCTGATTTCGACGCGTCTATTGAAACTTTCTGTCACTTTGACAGTAAACTATTTTATTCATTAAAAACAAGTGACAGTCAATATGCGGTGATAAAATTATCACCGATTTGATAGCCTATTCTGCTCTTTTGTTTTTGTATTTTAACCAATGAAATTAATCAAAAATGTACCATGTGACACGTGAATTATATTCTCAATATTATATGTTCAAAATGGCCTCCGCGCCAAGATGGCAGATTATCATTTTCTTTACAGCCCCCTTGATATGGGTATCAAAAGGAAGGGCTTGATAAGTAGAAAACAAATATGTGCTCAAAACTTAAAAATTCAAAATGGCCGTCATGGTGGATAGGTTTTATCAATTATCGTCAGATTCAACTGAAAATCGGTATTTATGGGTTATCGAGGTTGCAGATTACAATTATCCGGTTCAAATGTAACAATTCAAATTGGTGGCGTCAAAATGGCGGATAATTTTTGTAATTTATGGTCTGATTCGTATAAAAATCGATATATGGAGATTTTCGAGGTCACAGATTATAAATATTTAGTCGAATTCTTTATATAAATGTCGAAAGTGCTAAAATTTTCTCCTTAAATATAAGGCTAAAAAGTACAAAAATAAATTAATAGATTAAAAAACTAAAAAAACATGCTTTTATAAATACTGCGCTAAAAAGCAAAAAATAATCATCGAACCTTTTCACTCTGTCTACCCCGTAAGGGCGTTAGTGTAAGCCGTGTTTGTAATAATATTTGAGTATAAAAACGTGGGGCGTTTTTCATTTAATCTAATGATGTCTTCAGCGTTTTGATTATCGAACCTGTTCGAGATAGCGTTCGAAAAACGCCCTACGAATTTATACTCAAATATTACACTTAATTACAAACACGGCTTACACTAAGGCCTTTACGAGGTAGACAGAGAGAACGGGTTCGATGATTATTTTTTGCTTTTTAGTGCAGTATTTATAAAAGCCTGTTTATTTAGTTTTTTAAACTGTTAATTTATTCCTAATACAAATGAACTAAGGGGCGGTTCAAAAATTACGTAACGCTCTTAGGGGGGAGGGGGGAGTACTTAAAAGCGTGATAATTTGTGACATAGGGGAGAGGGGGGTTTGAATCAAGTGTTACGTAATGTTATTCTTTTTCCACAAAAACTCTGATCTTTTTAAAATTTGTTGCCAATTTGGTATAACATACTATACCATCTAACCCAACCTCAACGTACCTACTTTTATTAAGTATTTTTTTTTTTCGTACTGAACGAAGTGATTACAATCACTAAACAGACAATTGAATCGAAATATTTTTAAAATTCTTGATTGCATTCATTTCGTTCAGCACGAATAAAGAAACCAACTATATTTGTATAAACTATACAAGGTTTGTCCTTAGTCACATGACAAACCAAGTTTATAGTCCAGTCAACCTATATTTTGAGTGCTAATGAATAGATTTTGATGAAACCTGGTGCAATGTGTTTGTAATGACGTTAATAAAAAAGTGGAAAAAAGATTAGAGAAGGAAATGATCAGAAGGGGGTTTCATAACTTGTAGAATTAGTTCAAAAATGAAAAAAAACGATATATTTACCTTTTTTGGCCTAAAATAAGATGCTTTTACTCTGGTGAATTTTTTCGAAAAATGCATATTTTTTGAGGTATGGCCACTCGAAAATTCCTAAAAGTAGAGGAGGGAAAATGTAAAAGTTGAAAAAAAAAATCTGAAAAATTTCAGGTGAATGGATCATCGAAATACAAGACTTTTTTATTTGCAACTTTTCTGTAAAGTGCGTTTTCACCGAGTTTTTCTGGAAAAAATCTGAAAATTACCCCTTTCTTTGAAATTGTAGCGCTTTAAAAATATATGTGATTTAAAAATTTGAAAAGATCCAGACGCATGCAATGAGGCCTTCTAAACGTTTTTTGTTACTTGGAATTTTTTTGTAACTTGCTAATTTTTCGAGTTACAGGCAGTTTTTCAAGATAAATAATGTATTATATTTTTTGCACTTTAAAAAATATAAAATTATATTAAACCTTTAAAAATGGTATACTATATAAGTTTCATATTTTTTATAACAATATGTATAAATCACGCTCATTTTTAGAATTTTCATGTATTTTTTGCAAAAATGTAGTACATTATCTATCGTGAAAAACTTCCTGTAACTCGGAAAATTAGCAAAGTTACAAAGAAATTCCAAGAGGCAAAAAATGTTTAGAAGGCCTCAATGCGTGCGTCTGAGTTTTTTCAAATTTCTAACTTACATACTTTTAAAGCGTTACAATTTCAAAGAAAGAGGTAGTTTTTCAGGTTTTTCCGGAAAAACTAGATGAAAACGCACTTTGCATAAAAGAATCTTGTATTTCGATGATACATTCACCCTAATTTTTTCAGATTTTTTTTTCAACTTTTACATTTCCCCTCCCTAAATTTTAGGAATTTTCGAGTGGCCATATCTCGAAAAATATGCATTTTTAGAGAAAATTTACCAGAGTGAAAACATCTGATTTTGGGCCAAAAAAGTTAAATATATTATTTTTTTTTCATTTTTGACCTAATTCTACAAGTTACAGAATCAATGATTGAAGTGTTTTCTACCCCTTCCGATCATTTACTACTTTAATCTTCGTTTCAACTTTTTTATTAACGTTATTACAAACACATTGCACAAGGTTTCACCAAAATCCATCCATTAGCATTCGAATTAGAAATTTTGGACATTTGAGCGCTCCATTGACTGGACTATTACACTTGCGGGGGGGGGGTGAAATTTGTGACGTAATTTATTAAGGGGGGGTATCTTCAAACGTGACAACATGTGACAAGGGGGAGGGAGGGGGTCAAATTTGATCAAAATTTGCGTTACGTAATCTTTGAACGGCCCCTAATATTACAACTACGAAGTAGAAAAAACAATTCAGCATGTTATTAAAATAGACGCTTTATTGACATTAGTCCTTTTTTTGTACAATTAACTTTAGTTATACTATACGGTTGCGGATATTTCACGCATTTTAGTAACAACCTATCTCCTTGGCCCTCGATTTAATTGATATGTTGGTATATTTTCTGATGCCCAGGATTCATGACAGACAACTGAGTTGCACTAATTTTGAAAAACAAGCGGTGAACTTCAAATAGATATATAAAAAAGCAAACAAAATTCCGACTCTAAAGATTTTACTCATCAAAATTATTATTTAAATTGGATTTAGACAGTTTAATGATAAATGGTCAGATTTCTTCATGTAAACAAACACCATAACCAGACACAGAAACCTTTTATTTACCAATTATGAAGTAAATGATTGATGATACAATTTTAATACTTGATGCATTACCAAGTTTCTAATTGTTACAGGATTTATTCCACGTATTAGCGTAATCTTTAATTATTGTACATGCCATTTCTCTTCCTTAAAACTGGTTAAGAAGTCGAAAGTAGCCTTAGGATAAAAGCGTTTATCATAATTTTGGTAAATCTGGATATTGTTGCGTGTGGCAACTTTTCGTTGTTTAAATTTTACTTATAATAATTCCACTACTGTTACCTTCAGGTGTTTTTAGAGGAAATAATCATTATCGAAAATTTTCAAAGAATTAAATGTTGGTACTAATATTCAGATAACTTTTCCAAACAAATATCTCTTATCGCTTGGAGGTTAACATCAGTTACTAGCTCAAAAATGACTGACATGATTTTAATATGATTACTAAGTCAACCATCCTAAGTTGGCAAGTAGTAGAGAGGGAAGAAATATCGTCCACTGTTGGACAGAAACAAACAAGCTTCTTAAGCTAGTTAGCTAACTAGCTAGCTTAAGAAGCTTAAAAATCTTCTTTGTCTCTGTCCAACAGTGACGATATTTCTTCTCTCTCTGCGCGACTACTTGCCAACTTAGGATGGATGACTAGTACTTCACTCAATTGTGATGGTAATTTAGACTCTATCACTGTAATAAGTCAGGGTAAATTCACAATACAGTTAGATTAAATATTGATGCAAATTTGACGACATTTTTACATAAAATCTGTAAATATAATAATTTTGGAAAAGATGTGTAAAAACACTGGAATGTATATTTTTACGTACTTCCACATCCAGTGGAAGTATAGTAACGACAAACATTTTTTTAAAAATTTGTATTGTTCAAATAGGCCTAAAATGTCATGAAACGTCAAGATTTTAAGTTTGAGCAAAGAAAAATTTCTGTTTGTAGGTCTGTCTGCAACTTCTTTTTGTGCGCACGTTTACTCTGGAACCGTTTAAGATATTGATTTGAAATTTGGTACACGTATGTACTTTAACGAGATCTGGAACTAGATTATGTTTTCATCTTGTTCTGTCAAAAGGTTGGGGGGGTAAATTGGGGTAAATGAAGGGTAAATAGACAAATCAAGCAGGTAAGAGTCCATAAAATTGGTATTTAAGCTAAGGTCACAAAAAAATGTTGGCAGTAGCCATTACCACCCCCACCCCATTATTAAAGGGGATGAAAAAAATGTGATTTAGTGTGTGTAGAAGAACCAAAAACCTCAAAATATTTTTTTACTTCATCCACCCCCACTACCACCTCCCTATCACCACCCCCACCCCATGTGGGGTATCGTTTTATGGGTTTTTGGGGTAGAGGATTTCAAATATTACAAAATTTTTTCGTTGTGAGACTTGGATAAATGGATAAAAAATCTGGATGATTCTTTGGGCAGCGGTTTTTTACATTAAATAATCGTGCTATTTTCCAGTACTCTCCTTAATGTACTCTTGAATTCACATTTCACTTGTAACTTCACTACCTATATTGGAATATTGCTGGCAACAAGTTTTAACTACCAGAATTTTGTAGTATTCCTTTTTATAGTGTATTATAGTGTATTATTGTGGTTACTTAAAAATAATTTTTGTGCCCAATATTTTGCCTGTAAACTCATTTGAGTTTTAATAAAGTAGAGTTAAGTAATTTACAACTTCAAATTACTTATTTAGTTCATGATCAATATTAGGTAATTTTTTACCTTGAAAAAGCTCGATAAGTTCTTAGGCTCTGAAGGCGTTTTTCTAATTAAAACTTATGTCAATTTGGACTCGTAAAATAAGTTAACTTGTTTAATAATAATTATTATTATTATAATAATACTTTATTGTCCATTAGACCACTACAAAAAATGGTATCGGACTCGTCAATTGTAAAGCATACATGATTCAAGGATACATAAACATATACAAAATATATATTAGATAAACTGGAGACACGAAAAAAAAACTTTAGATATAAATTAAAATTTAACATAATAAATAGTAAATCAAAACAAGTATATTTAAAAATCAAAGTTTAAAAATTCCTCAGTGCTGTAAAACACATTATCTAGCAGTTGTTTCACTTCCTTTTTAAATTTAAAAATACTGTTCGTTTGCTTTAAATGATTAGGCAATTTATTGAAGAGCTTTATACCCATGTACTTCGGGCTTTTCTCATAAAGGGATAAAGAATGCATAGGAGGCAATAAGTTAGATTGCCCTCGTGTGTCATAACCATGATTATAATTGTTTCTTAACAACTGTTCAATATTTTATTTTGTAATGGTAATAATCACGAAAATGTAAACACAGGGAAGTGATAAGATTTCCAACTCTTTGAAGTACATTCTGCATGACGTTCTCCTATTAACTCCGTTATATTCCTTATTGCCTTTTCTGCATTTTAAAAACTCGTTCGAATTGACCTGAAGTACCTCAAAACTCTACACCATAAACTACTCTAGAATAAAACTGTGAAAAGTAGTAGGACAGCAAAACCTCTCTGTTAGTAATATTTCTTAATCTGTACAGTGCAAATAAATAACTTTTGTTATACTGCAACAATCTCGACGTGAAATGTATGAAGATGGTTTTATCCTCATTTAGCAGCAACTTGTCACTACTGAACTTTGCAACAAATTCGTTTATTTTGGGCTGGGCAATTTCTACTAGATTGTCTACATTATCATCCATAGTTAAAAGCGAAGTATCGTCAGCAAACATAATTAATAAACTATCGTTGAGAATATAGCAGGCAAGTCATTTATAAAAAGTAAAAAACTAGAACGGCCCCAGAACTGAACCTTGTGGGACTCCACAGAAATGACATTAAGACATTTTTAGGGAAGTTTTAGGTAGTTTTTAACACACCATAATAACGAACAACGCCACTATACTAAAAAATAAGTACTTTATAACTTAATCATATAATTTCAAATAGTTATTACTTCATAGTAGCTATTAAGACCAAATTAAGTAATTCTCAACTTAACGAAATTATTCTTGTCTTAGTGTTCAGTCTAAATTGCTTGTTTGCTGCTTGGGTTCCAACATACTTATGAAATTTCTTGTAATTTTCATAAGTTATAACTCGGTTACGTTTTATAATCGGACCTATGCCAATATGACTTCTTTTTGCTTAAAATTGCCCAAGGAACATATTCCCAAAATTTGTCAGATTCCTCTCGAGGCACTCTGCATAAAACTCCTTGAAGATAGAATATTGGAAACAACTATTTTAATAAATCAAGACAGTTCCACATTATTAAAAATAAATTTTCTCGGAAAGCTGCATCTCTATATTTCATTCTATGTATTTTTTTTATCTAAATATAGTATAAATAGAATATAATTACAAACCTACAGAACTCTCTAACAATGCTCCGGAGAATCACATTTATCAAGGAAAAAATGCAAATATCATCCATAAATTATAAAGTTGCGTGCTGAAATTTCTCGTTAGCTAAATGGTACTATTCTATAAAAGCATATTATAATTATATGTAAGCAAGTGGGCGTGAATATCAGCCATTTACTTATATATATCAAGCAAGATAACTCAATTTGTTATAAAGATATAATTCTGATAAATCATAATGGCATTCCTAGCTATAATCAAGACATTACAAGATTATCTCGTAGATAGGGTCGAATTTACATTAATTTATATAAAAAAGTATAATAAAGGATTATGTAGTTGTATGCCGTTTGTTTTATGTTGTACCTAACTCTTCCAATTATGATGTTATTTACTAAAAATTACTTCATTCACAGATGTTCATATTTATAATTTTAATACTACCAATGTTTTGCTTAGTTAAAAAAATGTTTCACTAACAATGTTTTGTCATCAACCGAGAATGCATGAAGTTTACAACTTTTAAGTTCAAGGCGAAGGTCACTGTTTCATTTTGGAAATAATGCCGAATTTAAGGTATTCGAATATTCCAATTTTGTCGACTCAACGGCAAGAACATTTTTAGCATAACTGCAGTCATCAAATATTGTTTGTCACTATAATACAGTACAGTAAGTGAAGCTTTTAAATCCCAGCCCGAAAACGATGTAATGAATTTCCAATTTTTTTTCTTCAACATGCTTCATAAATTATGTACAAAAGAATCTATATTGTCATTTTTCCTGCTTTTTGGTTAGAGGTGGTTACCCCTTCTTACCCCTTCGAAGAAAGAAAGGTCTTATACACTTTTTTGCTAAAATGCATATTTTTCGAGATATTGCGAACTGAAAATTGCAATTTTCAACCTCTAAAATCAGTATTCCTAGACGTTTTTTTCAAATTACTCGAAAAATCGACTCGACTTTAATAAAAAAATGCAAGTGTACAAAATTAAATTTTTACGAATGGTGTTTTCTTTTTTTTCTCCGATGTTTAGTTTTGGAAATATTGCATTTTCAAAATGCTGCCGAAACGTTCAGAAAAAGTATACGACGTTAAAATTTAAAATTACTCAATTACTCACAGCTATGAGAAAAATGTTTATTCTTGTGAAAATTAAAGGTATTAAAATTTTCGACCTTTTATAATGAAAACTAAAAAAGTAGCGCATTTAAAAATTTAGGCGTCATTTTTTTTAGTCTTATTGCTTTAATTTCTTATTAATTCAATTTTTTTTAAAATACTTCTAGATATTATTACTAACATGCCCAAATTTTTTAGAATTTTAAAAATAATTATTTTTCATTCTGTACCCATTTTCAATAATGGAAATTTTCATAATTTTTTGAAAAAAAATTGGGTTTTTGGAAACTGGTCAGAAAATATTTTTTTGTGAAAAATGATGAGTACAAAAATTAAGCTTATAAAAACGAATAGTTTGTTGTTTGTTGTTATAAACAATAAGAAAGTGCTTTCAGCATCTGAGTATCAACTCGTTTCTTAAAATTGATAGAGCCTATATTTCAGTTTGTCTAACATACAAAGAAGAGCCATAACTATGAGGAGTAGCTGGTAACTACCATGACATCTAGAGCCTTTTATAAGGATACCGCTCCTTATTTATCCAGGAATCAATCCCTCTTATAAATGGAACGAATGATGTCCCCTGTATTAATAATGCTGGAGGCGATGAAACTTTTTTTAATACTTTTTCTGATGCATATACAGTGAATCCCACACGTAGCCCTAGCCTTACTAAAAGTTAATGGTAATAATCGCTTGAATACGGTGTTTGAAAATGTTAATTTCAGAACAAAATTCATCGAAAACATTAGCGAAATTGCAGCATGGTTTTTCACCAGGATCCGATAGGGTTCACCCCAAACTGTTGTCAAAATGTGCCAAAACTAAAACATGTGTGCATGCAGAAGTTAATGAGTCAAAGCATCTTATCTCAGGGATTTATAAATCTGCCGCTTGAATATGGTGTTTGAAAATGTTAATTTCAGAACACAATTCATCGAAAACATTTGTGAAATTGCAGCATGGTTTTTCACCATGATCCGATAGGGTTCACCCCAAACTGTTGTCAAAATGTGCCAAAACTAAAATATGTGTGCACGCAGAAGTTAATGAGTCAAAGCATTTTATCTCAGGGATTTATAAATCTGCCACATGAGGAAATGCCTCGCCTGCGCAAGCTGACTTTATTAAAAGCTTCGGTAGCGTAGTGACTTAATTGTCACTTCAGAATTCTCCTTGATGAGTTTTTCTGCAATCAAGCCTTAGATGTATTTTATACTGAAAATCATTTAAGATGACATGGTCTCAAATTTCACAAAGAAAACTTCCGAACTATAACAAGAAAGCACTTTCTGTCCAACTGCCCAAGTTTTTGATCAATGGAAACTATTTCATGAAAACGTCATCACCACATCGATGTTGAATGCTTTCCAGGAACGCTTGGGTCATCGTTGTATGAATTCTACTTCCTAGTGATAATTTTTGTCATGTATTGCTAAAATATTATTAATATTTCAGCCAAGTCTTTGGCTCATACTCTTTACAAATGTAACATTAACTAAAATGCGGTATCTCCATTTAATTTCTTTATCAATTACATTATTAATTATTTTTATTTTATCCAATATAATGGAAATCAACTTTATTTGTCAGTTCGGAAATACTAGTTAACTTCCAGGGGAATTTGAGACCTAAAATTTAGCATACTTATAGACAGTACTTGAATAGCGTTGGAAGAAGTCATGAGACGAGTTATAAAGGTTGAAACTGATCCGGCTCTAGAAGAGCCAGAATTTTTCCTAAAGTTTCGTTAAAATATACATTATTATTAAAGTTACCATTATTTTTTTTTTTGAAATGCCCATTTTAATTGTTTCTTTCTTAATTTAGCAAATTGACGAAAAAGGTTCTGGCAAGTCTAGTTTTCTTTGCAATTTTATAATGATCTATCTGTTTCTCGTTATTGCGACATTAGCTATATAACCAGAGTATTTAAAAAAGACGGTGAAATATCCTGGTTTGAATATCATTTTATTTAATTAAATATTTTCCGGAGTTTATTCAAAATATTCTTGCTACACTTCGTGTAATGTTACAAGATATTCCAGCAAAAATTATAAGAAAAAAAGACGGCAGCTACTGGAAGCGTCTTCCCTGGCGAAAATTTGGTAATTTAGTTAGCACCCCATGGTTATATACTGGGGTTGTTAGATCCATGATAACCTATGGATCGGTGGTATGGTGGACCAAAACATTGTAGTTGGGAGCAATAAGGTTATTAAGTGGCATACAAAGACTTGCCTGTGCGCCACGGGGGCCATAAAAACTGCTCCCAAGGTCTGCATTGAAGGTCCTCTTAAGTCTGCCACCACTACACATGTTTATCCAGTGGGAGGCTCGCTCAGTGTTGCACAGGCTAATGTAAGGCACAAGGTCCATAAAGCAAAAACACGGAACAGAGCTGAAGAGCTCATAGCTGAAGGCAGACCCCATTCTGGGAATGTCCATGAACAGTATGGTCCCAAAGTATAACTTGCAACATGCAGATTCTGTCGAGAGGAAGAGAAAACCTCAGTGCATGTGCTGTGCCACTGCGAAGGCCTAGCCAGAGTGAGATTCCAGCTACTTGGCGAGGAAAAACCAAGAGCAAATAGCTATACTAAGGGAGCCCCTATCAAGGCTATGGAGTCTGATACAAAGAATAAAGCTGGATAAAGAAATCTCAATGAATTAGATTAGAAGCGCCACAATAGATCCGCAGAGATCACGGTGGCCAAGGCCAAGTGGCCAGCTCCTCCTTTCAATCTAATCTAATCTAGCACCCGAGCTCTTTACCGCTGAGCTATGCGATGCAGGTTTCCATTCCTCGGATGCTAGACCTACTGTCGTGAAGCTCGGACAATTATTTTTTGACGGAAAATAAACAAAAAAGAGTGAAGTGTGAAGAGTGAGTGAAATACATTGTTCAAATCAGGATAACATTTACTTTCGAACGGTACAAGCATTAAATGTCATCCGATATGCACCAAAACCGTTTCCTGCTCATGTACGGTACCAATATGTGAATCTTGTGCAAAATTCGCTAGTTTCGGCATTTAGTCCGTGTAAAACGCGGGGATTGACGCTCGGAATGCCCCCCTTATCGGTACTACCTTGTTCTTATGTTTTTTGGGTCGCTGATTACGAAAATCAGGATCCCGCGGCTCTAAAAATAGTGCGTCATGCCTAAAAATGCCAAAAACCATCCCTTTTGGGAATAATACTGTAAAATAATGTTATGAATGTGCTAATTGTAATGATATTTTGCCAGTTCAGTATGTTCATCTAAAGTAAGGACAAATTTTATGCTGAGGGCTAACCAGATTTCTTAAAATCACTTTTTCATGTTCCTGGGACATCAAAGCGTAAAGATCTGGCTTATCTGAGTTTTGGACCAACTGCAGTAATCTTCCCATTTTTACGGGCGTTGAAGTTAGAGTGGCTATTACAAGACAAAAATAATTTCTTTCTACGTAATTTGGACCCACAGTTCATTCCACTACAAGTATCTTGGTTAAAATTATTCTTTGTGGAGTATTTAATTTTTCAATGCCCTTATTTGACACGTTGCCTTTTATCTGTATCTAATTGATAATAATTATACAATAATTATAATACAATTGGGAAAATATCTTATGATAATATGCCTGAATAATTTGCATCAATAAATCATTGCAGCACCATTTATTGTACAAATTTAGCATAATTCATTGTTATTAAATATAGATCTCAAGTACTACTGCAAACACATTAACATACAAAAAAATATATTCATTCAATATTCAATAACACTGACTGTTCAATCGATTCATGATACACTACTCGCCATTAAATAAATCGAAAAAACTGCGTTGTCCAATAAGGATAGAATCTTTGAATAAATCTATGGCACAGACATGCAAGTGCCGGCAATTTTACTGAAAGTACTCAGTCAAAAGATTTAATAATGTTTATCGATTATCGTTCTAATTAAGAAGTCGTGTAAAAGTAATTAATACAATGTAACAGGATGATCAAGCTCTAAAATTACAAAAAATTAATTTATCGCATGTACAAGATATCAATGAGATACTGAGTCTTGTTGATTAATTTTAAAATCTACTGAATCATCAACACTGATTAAATGATTCGCTGCAAGTATGTATACGATATTTCACAAAATGTTTTAGGAAAATATTTAAACAGGTTTAAGCATACATAGATTTTAACAATGATTACAAGATGCGTGATCTATTAATTCCTTGTTAAATATAGGAATTTATGTTCGTCTATTTT